>PVKP010020851.1:0-40098 GCA_004027715.1 Plecturocebus donacophilus
TTTTTTTTTTTTTTTTTTTTTTGAGATGGAGTCTCACTCTGTCTCCCAGGCTGGAGTGCAGTGGTGCGATCTCAGCTCGCTACAACCTCTGCCGCCCGGGTTCAAGTGACACTCCTGCCTCAGCCTCCTGAGTAGCTGGAATTATAGGCACCTGCCACCAACCTTGGCTAATTTTTGTAGTTTTAGTAGAGACGGGGTTTCACCATCTTGACCAGTCTGGTCTTGAACTCCTGACCTCATGATCCACCCGCCTCGGCCTCCCAAAGTGCTGGGATTACAGGTGTGAGCCACTGTGCCCGGCCTTGACTCTGCTATTAATGGCTTTGTTTTGGTTGTTATTTCTACCTTTTCTTGTTATTGATTTTATTATCATCATTAATAACAATGACTATTTAATCCTTACTGTTATGGGTTGAATTGGGCCTTTTGTCATTCATATGTTGAAGTCCTAACCCCCAGCCCATAAGAGTGTGACCTTAACTGGAGATAGGGTCTTTAAAGAGTTAAAATGAGGATGGACCCTAATCCAATATGACTGGTATCCTTATAAGAAGGGGAAATTTGAACACAGAGATACACATAGAGGGAAGATGATGTGAAGGGAGAAGACAGCTGCATCCACAAGTCAAGGAGAGGCCAGGAACAGATCCTGCCCTCCCAGCCCTCGGAAGGAAACAACTCCCCAGCAACTTGATTTTGGACTCCGAGCCTCCAGAACGGTGAGGCAATAAGTGTCTGCTGTTTAAGTCTGTGGCGGTTTCTTATGGCACCCTGAGGAAACTGAGGCACTCATCGAGGCACCGTCCTGCGCTGCGCAGTGCGTCATCAGCCGTGTTCTCACAGCAGTTGCACCTTGTGGGCGATCCCTCTGGCCTGTCTTCGTCCCAGCACACTCTCATTCTGGCCTCAGCACCTAGCACTCCGACACGTTCCCCTGGTTATTAACATACTCGTTTTCCGAGTACCTGTCACGTGCCAAGCACTATTCTAGCTCCTGGGGAGACAAAACAGACAAACCCTTGTCATCCTGGAGCTGATGTTTGATGATTCTGTATTTGTTTCCCATATCTGCCTCCACTTAAGGAAGAGCGGCTCATGAGGTGGGCTGTGTCTGTTGCTCTCACCACAGTGGAACACCTGTAGAATGCATGCTAAGGAAACCTAAGATTAAAACCTTGACAGCCCTTGCCCATTTTGGTTGCAATCACATCTGAAGGCCCCACTCACTTAAAAGACCCCTGGGCCTGTTGATGTGGGTAGCCGCCTTCCCAAGTGATAGTTGGTCCCAGGTCCTCTGGGCATGGTGTGAGGAACAGGGCTGGGGGGCCTGTAAGGATGAAGGCGGCTGGTGTGATGTACTGCTGTCACTACCCTCCTTGCTTGATCTGCAGCCCTGAAATGTGAGCTTTCAACTGCACTCTCTGCTGGAGGCAGGAAAGCAAGGAAAGATGTTACCAGCTTTATGGAGGCCTGAGTTGTGGGACATAGAAAGCAGGTTCTAGATGCTGAGAGAATCCTTCCACCCCATTTTCTGGGAATTCTTCTCACAGACATTATTTCCCCATGCCATCCTCTCTCGTTCCTCCCAAAGTCCTTAGACCCTTCCTTCCAGCCCCCTCCTCTGCCTCGTCTACTCTCTGTGTGCCCTGACAGTGCAGCTCTATTTTCAGGTCCCATGCCTTCTTTTGGGCCCTGTGATACTAGGCCTGGTCACCTTGACAGTGTAATTATACCTCAGTTACTCTGAGCCCTGCCAGACATGGGATTTCTCAGCCCACAACAACCAGGAGTGAAGAGAGCCGAAATGCTCACATAAACTAGTGGGGACACCCTCCTCAGGGCCATGTGCTCTCCCCCTACACCCACATGCCAGATCCTGAAATTTGGACAGCCAGCCCTGCTGACTAGGGATCAGACACAACTCCTTAGGATACTCGATGCTAGCTCTGGGTCTCTTTCTTTGCCATGAGAAACCATGTCCCAGTCAATAACATGGTCCCATGGGTAACAGTCATGTCCCTTCTGGCAAATTATGTAAGTTTGTGACTGATTCATACCCGAATTTTTTAAACTAGAGTGGATTCTAGGATACCCCATAGTAATACCTCTCACACTCACTTTTATTCTGATTTGCTTTTATGGGTGGGAAAGAAAGGGGCAAGAGGCAGCTGTAGGTAGGGAATTGTCCACAAGAGTCCACGAAAGTGTGTCACTCTTGTGACCATCTTGTGTGTTGTGGCAGAAAACACTGGGAACCAAACCTCTTTCAGGTTGTTAAGAGATGGACTTCTGGAAGATACATTAACATAGTGCTTTGGAAACCAGCTTGGAAAATGTGACACGTTGTCACTTTCATCTGCTAAGCAGCTTACAAACATCCTCTGCTCCTTCCCTCCACTCCCTCCAACTTTGCTTTCGGCCCCACCATCTGAATTTTCCAAGTGAGATCACAGACCCGGAGTGGGTTGGCTTCAGACTCTAGGAGAGTGTCGAGGGCAGATGTGAGGTTTGGGGACAGAAACCATGAGTCCTCCAAAAAGTCTCCCACGTCACTTGATCTTTAGCAATACCAAAACCCAGCCCATCCTATGGGAACTAATTCCTCAATTACTTAGAGCTCCAACATTGTCTGTGGGAGCAATTAGAGTAAGTGGTGCGGGAAAGACTCAGAAGCCTCCTGGCTGGTGGGGATGGGGTCTTTACCTCCTGCGCCTCTAAGAATGTAGATGAGCTCAGGCCACTTTGCCAGAATAGCATTGGCCCCAGGGCCAGGGACCAGAGCTCTTCCCTGATGGTTTAGAATGTGCACTCTGACATGAAAAGCCCAAGCCGGGCTCATTCTCTTTTCTAGGAAGTATCAGCAGCCCCTCCTAATTCTCTCTTCTGCAACTTTTGTTGCCATGTCACAGAGTAAAATCTTAGGTTGGCCAACCTCCCCCCGGCAAAGCAGGAACTCTTTGGGGGACACTCCAGGATTTCTTTGCTAAAGCCCCCAAATGTGTGGGCTTAGGCCCCCATCCCTGTGCCTGGTAGCTGCAGAGTTCACCGTCCCATTTTTATTTGTGTCTCTGCTGTCTGTCATGCGAGAGGCATGATGAATGCCCTGGACCTCCCGTGGTGGTGGCGGGAAGCGGGGGAGAGGGATGAACTGAGGTGGGAAACAAACGCAGGTTCGCAGGTTCGTAAATAAACAAGGGCAGAGTCGGGAGACCCGGGGCCTCGCTCCTGCCGCGGCTTTCCGGGCTTCTGACGAGGGGAGCTCCTGAGGCTCCCTCTGGAGTAGGCTGGGGGAGGCAGTTATTGTTTTTGGATTTCACTAAGATGAACTCCAGATGATTTTCCAAGGGCTGATTTCACAGCACATTTGCCCCATCTGAGCAATCACTCTCCGCAACAGTTGGATTTCCATTTGGCGTTTACTTCGTGTGCCCGGAATCAGGACTGTCTGCCTCCTTGGGGTCGAATCGTTTTATTTTCTTTGGGGCTTGGCCAAACCCTTTCCGTTGGCCTTGGTTCCATCTAGCCATTTCTATTTGTGTGCAGACAAGACCGGACCAGGTTCACAGAGGTTTCCAGGGCTCAGTAACAGTGCCCACCCCTGGAAGAATACAAAACATGGGGAGGGAATCCACCAAACTGTTTTAACTTCACACAGACACTTAGCTACAATGGAGGATGAAAGCCAGACCCATACTCAATGGCAGAAGCACCATCTTCTCTGCCAGGGCACTTACCGAGTGGCCAGTCCCGGGCTTCGGTGGGTGTATAACAGCCCCTGCGAGGAGGAACAGGTTGATAGGCAGTCTTGCACACAGCAGAGAAGTCCTGAGAGTTACGAGGCGCAAGGTTGCAGTGCTGTGGGGATGGGGGCCTCAACGCTGCCCTGTTGAGCCATTTTGGGTACAGAGTGCCTAAAACAGAGAATCAACAGACTTTGCAATCAGAAATTCTGTGTTATTGTCCAGTGAGTTGCACCAGAGTGTCATGGTGTTTTTCTATTTCGATTTTCTATGTCATAAGTTTTTCAATACTTACTTTTGGAGTAGAGATAAAACCACCCCAGCAGCCTGAACAACATAGTGAGACCCCCGTCTCTACAAAAATACAAAAGAAATTAGCTAGGCATGGTGGTGAGCACCTGTAGTCCCAGCTACTCTGGAGGCTGAGGTGGGAGGATCACTTGAGCCCAGGAGGTGGAGGCTGCTGCGAGCTGTGTTTGCACCAGTGCACTCCACTGCGCTGCACTCCTTACTGTTGGAGACAGAGCTTGACCCTGTCCCAAAAAAAATTTTTAAAAAGAAACAAAACCCAGCCTGGATATCACGCTGCACACCATTGTATTACTCAAGGAAAAAGATCTGTCCCTGGCCTTTGTGCACAGGTCACATGTAACCTCAGTGTCTAAAGTGTTCTTTGAAGTGGACAGCAGTGTGTCCCCTGTGATGTGTACTGATCATGCCATGCCCCGTGTTGTCCTGCCCTGGAGCGCCTCCTCAGCCGGGATGTGTGCTCTCCACGGGGCTGCCCCCACTCCCCAAGTGGGGCCCTGGGAGTCCTCCTGTTTCACACAGCAGAACCCCCAGCTGAGCCCCTGAGATGCCCCTTTCTCTGCCCTCATCTGGCCTCACTCACACGGCTGAAGGGCCACTTGCTTCTGTTCCTTCGTGCCTTTCTCAGTGATAAGCATGGGGACAGAGTTGCGGAGGGCACCTGTCGGTCACTGGCTGGCTGCACACAGTCCTTTATGGCAGCTCATGGCATCCCCTTCCTATTCCTCCAGCCCCTCTGCAGCTGTCTCTGTTGCCCTTCCTCTCGCTTCTCCAGGACTATTCAAGAGCTGAGGTCAATGCCCCAGTCTGGGGCATCCAACCTTTCAGAAGTATGAGCCCAGGCTCTGGAATTACCTGGATTTCAGGCCTGCTTCTGCCACTTATTACCTCTGTACCCCTAGACATGTTTCTTAACCTCTCTCAACCTCAGTGTCCTCATCTGTAAAAATGAAGACGGAGGCCGGGCGCAGTGGCTCATGCCTGTAATCCCACCACTTTGGGAGGCCGAGGCAGGTGAATCACCTGAGGTCAGGAGTTCAAGACCAGCCTAGCTAACATGGTAAAATCCGTCTCTACTAAAAATACAAAAATTAGCCAGGTGTGGTGGCGGACGCCTGTAATCCCAGCTACTTGGGAGGCTGAGGCAGGAGAATTGCTTGAACCCGGGAGGTGGAGGTTTCAGTGAGCTGAGATCGCACCATTGCACTCCAGCCTGGGTGACAAGAGTGAGACTCCGTCTCAAAAAAGAAAAAAGACAATTAGTGGTTCTTTGAATTTTAAATTGTATATGAAAGAATCTTGTGTTCTTAAAGCACCTTGAAATTTTAGAGAAGTCTGAAAGAAGGAGCCTGTCACCACTGGGCTTTGTTTATTTTACAGTCAGCAAGCCTTAGGGACCCCTCACTGAAAAGTTTTTCTTAGAGGCCTAGGATTTCATTGAAACCAAGAGGAACCTGCATCCAAACTGGATTCTAGAAGAAAAGAGAAGTAAGGAAGCTGAAGAGTGCCAGGCCCTTGGGGACTGAAGCACTTGAGCCGTTCCATTTGCTGGAATCCTCTGTGCCCCTGGACCATGGGCATTGGTTTTACTCCCTCAGTGAATAAGCTGGCTGCTCCTGCCCTGACTGTGCTCTTTGTCGTGTGTGCGGGAGGTCTCCTTGCTGTGAGGCCTCCCTATGTCTTGGCTTTCTTCCTCTACTCGGGCCTTTTCGTGAACATGGCTTGTTCTTCCCCTAAACTCCACTCCTCTGTTGGCCAGCACTTTTGTTGCAACTCAGTGCTCAAAATCCTAACAGTAAAACCCCACGGAGACGATCTTAGGCAACTGAGGAAGAATCTTAGTTGACAGACTAACTTCAGGTCTCTCCCCGTCTGCTTCTCAGTATCTCAAGATCCTTGATTGGGAAAAGCAAATCAGGGTCTGGAAAGAGATTATTGCCTCAGAAGACTTGAAGAGAAAACTCGTGATTAGAATAGGTGTCTGTGGGGCTGGGTGCAGTGGTGCATGCCTGTAATTCCAGTGGTCTGGGAGGCCGAGGCAGGCAGATCACCCGAGGTCAGGAGTTCGAGACTAGCCTGGTCAGCATGGTAAAACCCCATCTCTACTAAAAATACAAAAATTAGCCAGGTGTGGTGCCAGGCGCCTGTAATCCCAGCTATTTGGGAGGCTGAGGCAAGAGAATTGCTTGAACCAGGAGGTGTGGGTTGCAGTGAGCCGAGATTGAGCCACTGCACTCCAGCCTGAGCGACAAGAGCAAAATTCTGTCTCAAAAAAAAAAAAAAAATAGGTGCTTGTTTTCTGCAAATGTGAGCACCACTACGCTTCGGCATCATTTCCAAGCAAAAAGAACCCATGTTGGAAATGTCCAGGTTGTTGTCTCCCAGGAAAACACAGCTGCTGCGTGATGGTCCAAGGCCAGTGGAAGGGCTGAGCAGGAATTATGAAATCCCAAATGCCAGGATCTTACGTGCAAACCATGCCCAATGCTGTAAACATTACTATGCACTACAAAAGGAAACATTAAGCATCCTACCAGGAAACATTGAGCATTACTAAACTTCTTTTAAAGTATTGTTTTACATTATAAAATATAATACAGTGTAAAAAGATTTATATGTTAAAAAATTAAAATAAATAATAAACTATGCAAAATGAATAAGAAATAATATAGTGTAGTTATATATATAATATTTATAATATTTTTATAAATAAGAGGTTGTCTGTTCCTCTAACATTCTTTATTATCACTCAGTTTTGTTTTTCTTTTGGAAAGAGGAGGCAGAGGGAGATGGCTGTGGGGACCTCTGCCAAGCCTGAGTTGGGCCACAGTCAAAAAAACTTTGGGGCATCATTCAGAAAAATGAGCTTGCAAATAATTTTTCTCAGTTTCCTCTCTTTTTCTTGAAAGATGGTTTGAAGATGAATGGCTGAGTAGAAAACATTTTCAGATCCCTACATAGGCAATGGCAGAAAAGCTCCAAGTGTGATATTACGAATATGTATTGTCATCGAAGACAGAAGTATTTGCATTGTCTACCCAAAAGCACAATAAGCACATGGGTCAATTGTATTTTCTTCTCATGTATTATGTGCAGAATTTCCCTTCAGCAAAAGAAGGGAGGAAAGAAAACCAACCCTGCATCGTAGGCCTCTGCTCTATCATAAGGAGAGGAAAGATACTCAGAGACAAAAACCAGCGCAACACGGCATTTGACTTGCACGCCTTTAGGAGATACGCATAAACAGAGAAGCTCAAAGGAAGGCAGAGAAACCAGGATGCCATGGCTGTTTACGTCCTTCCAACAACTGCAACTGTGCCTCAGCTTGTAGGGAAAGTCGTTCCCCTTCATGGACCCTGCTCTGGGACCTGCAGAATGCTCCAGGCTGCAACCTAGACAGGAAGGTGTCCGATATGTGTTTGAGTTCCATCTTGGGGATCTCATGTGATCTCTCGTGTGTTAGTGAGTGGGCAGGGCCCCTGGCTCCCAGCACTAGCCTCAGTTACATGAAGAGTCTGAGTCTGTGGTGGGATTTGTGCCCACAGATTTCTCACCAACCCAGAGGCAGAAAGAGACTCCACGAGTGTCTTGTATGGAATGGCAGTGTCTTGTATCTACATTGATTTGTTGTTTGAAAATTATAAAATCTGGCTGGGTACGGTGGCTCACAGCTGTAATCCCAGTGTTTTGGGAGGCCAAGGTGGGAGGATCCCTTTATACCAGGAGTTAGAGACCAGCCTTGGCAACATGGTAAAACCATTTCAACATGGCTAAATAAAAAAATTAGCCAGGGGTGGTGGTGCACACCTGTAGTCCCAGCTACTTAGGAAGCTGAGGTGGGAGGAGAGCTTAAGCTCAAGAGTCCAAGGTTACAGTGAGTTATGATTGTGTCACTACACTCCAGCCTGGGTGACAGAGTGAGACTTTGACTCTTAACAAAATTATAAAATCTGTTTGTTATACAAGAATTAAAAATCCTAAGCTGTTTAAAAAGGAAAATATCACCATAATCCCACTACCAGGGAGCGCCAGGGTGTACTGGCACTGTTCCTCCAGTCCTGTGTCTGTATATGACTATATGCCATTTTATACCCATGCTGGCTATCAACCAGAATTCCCCAGCCTCTCACACTGCTGGAGAGACTCAAGCCTGTTCCATGCCCTCCAGAAGAAGTCTAAAGTCCTCCCCAAGGCTTCTGGAAATTCCATGGTGTCTTTAGTCCTTAGGATCACCCCTGCCCCCATGGATTTCTATAGCTAATTTCCTTGTGTTGTTCTGTATTTCATGAACATAGATAGATAGTACGTCTTTCCCTGGATTTCTACTCTAAATCTCCACTCACACAGATCGTTTATTGATGAGGTGGACCTCACTGAAAATTTTAGGAGGGAGTGGGGTTGGAATTGGAGTTAGTCTGAAGCCACAGTAGCAGCCAAAACATCAGACATCTTTGTGCCCTCTGGGCAGCCACCAGGCAGAGTATCTGTGACTTCTTCACTCTGGGAGGCCTCAGACTCACACCTCCAGGCTCCTGGCTTCCCCCTTGGTTCCATGCCCCTCCCCCAACTCTCCCCACCACCACCGGCCCCCAAAGCATCTCTTACTTGCTCTGGATGCCAGTCAACACCCCTTCCCTATGTTTCCTTCTAATGCAAGTAAGTGGCTTACAAAGGACTTTGTTTAAATAAGGACCTTTCTTGTAGCAACTGTTACAATAACAAAAATCCTGAGATCGTACTCTATATACATTCTTTATTCTGCCTTTTTAAATTGAGCATTACGTTTTTAGCACTTTCCCATATCATTAAATATTTAACAGCACTGGATTTCATCAAATAGATGCACCATTATTCATTTCACTATCCCGCTATTTTTGGATATTCTTTGCTTTGGGGAAATTTATAAAACAGAAATTATTAACCTGAGGAGTATATTTCTAAGGTCCCATACTAATTGCCAAACTGTCCTCCAGAAAGGTTATGTCACTTTGTACACTCCTCAACTGTAAATGAGAGTGTCAAGTGACTTTATTCTTTAAACAGTTTGCTAATTTGACATTAGCTGTGGAAGAGACTATTTTAGGGCAGTAAAGTATCTGGTCAGAGTCACAGCCACAGACAGCCCGGGGCTGGGAGGGAGCTTTTGGCCTTGGGGAACTCCAGGGCCCCGGGGCAGTCGATAAATCTCCCAGGACCTCTGGAGCTGACCCATATCTTGGCTCCCACTGGCTCCTGTGTTCAAAGCAAATTCTTCTCCCAAGCCCTGTGAGTTTTCCTGGGGTAGCTCTCATTCCACCTCTATCACCAGGAAGGGCCCCTTGGGTAGGTGCCCCTCAGCAACTACCCCTAGCTTGTCCTCAGCAGATCTGGGCACATGGGACTTATCCCCTGCTCAGTAGGGAACTGAGTTTCTGGACTCATCCAGACTCAATTCTCTCTCTCTCATTGTGTCAGAGGTGTTTCAACCAGAACAACTCCATCTTAAATAGGAGCTGGATAGAATAAGGTGAGACCTCTTGGGCTGCATTTCCAGACAGTTAAGGCATTCTAAGTCACAGGATGAGACAGGAGATTGACACAAGGTACAGCTCGTAAAGACCCTGCTGATAAAACAGGTTGCAGTGAAAAAGCCAGCTACCTGCCACCAAAACCAAGAGGGCTGTGAGAGTGACCTCTGGTCCAGCTTGCTGCTACACTCCTACCAGCACCATGACAGTTTACAAATGCCTTAGCAACATCAGGAAGTTACCCTATATGGTCGAAAAAGGGGAGGCATGAATAATCCACCCCTTGTTAGCATATCATCAAGAAATAACCATAAAAATGGGCACCCAGCAGCCCTCGGGGCTTCTCTGTGTATGGAGCAGCCATTCTTTTGCTTCTTTACTTTCTTAGTAAACTTGCTTTCACTTTACAGACTTGCCCTCAATTCTGTCTTGCATGAGATCCAAGAACCCTGTCTTGGGGTCTGGCTGGGGACCCCTTTCCTGTAACAATTGGAGTTTGGAAGAGAGGAAGAACCTCCATTTCCCCACCACCCCATCCCTCCAGCAGAGAATATAGGGTCTCCTTTCCCCCTTCCTAAAGCCTACAGGAGCTCACACTAGCAGAGCCTCAGAGCACTACCCCTTCTTTTCTGAAATGAGAGCTATCCAGGGAATCACAGACATCTTTCCCCCTTCTCTCTGTTAGGACGTTGGTGAGTTCTGCTTTTCCTACTTTGTGAGCAAAGCACACATGTGCACAGCCAGCAAGCCAGATGATTTCTAAACAAACTAAAAATACTGCCTTATCTCAGAGGCCTGTGCTGAAGGAACTTATTTGGGGTATCGGATGGACCTTTACAAATAGAAAATCCTTCCGAGTTACCTGCTATTACACCCCATGGCTTCCTCTCCTGGAACAGAGCAAAGGACCTAAGGACCTGGGGTGACTGGAGCAAGGGGTCATCAGGGTTTCATGGTACTGCATCTGATTTGTCCTCTTCTCTAGATTCTGGACAACTCCAGGGCAGATCCTGGAGCCTGAGCCCCAGGCCGGGGCCTGGCACATAGAAGGCACCCCACAAGTGTAGGTGGTTGATGAGAACACAGCAAAATGGGAATTCCCTGGCTGGTACTGTGCAGGGAATTGAAGCCAGCTGCCTAAGGGTTATGATATCCCATTTCCCTGTCTGGGTAGGAGAAACCTGGGTACATGTACACACATGTCCGCTCTGTTTTCCTCTCCCTCCCACCCTGAGTCCTTCCACAGTGTCCCTGGACTCGTCCCCTCCTTGAGACATCTGCTGGGGCACTTTGACTGCGTAGAATGGAAGAAGATCAAGTGCTCCCCTGTTCCAGGTCAGGCACTTTGGATTTAACCTTGAGGCAGAGGCTCAGCTGCCCTGACAACCCGCAGCTCATTTCTACAGCAACACCTCCTGCAAAGGTAGCCCAGCACGTCCTTGGCCACCAGCTTCCTGCAGTGATAAAAATAGCTGAGGCCCCACAGCTGCTGAATGATGAATTCTGGAAGGAGATGATTGATTTTCACAGCTGAGTCTCGGGGTCAGCTAGCGTTGTGCAAGTGGAGATGCCGGGGTGAAGGATGGGGGCTCTGCTATAGATAGAGCTGTTGACAGAGTGATCCTGGGCTTCTCCCCACCTGAGGGGAACACAAACTGAGCTAATTAAAAGGAACTGCAAAGGGCTGTTGGAAATGATGCAGTTGCGTGCATCCTTTGCTTTCAGGCCATCTTTGACCTTTTTGGAATGTGCAGTCATTTCCCCTCCTTCCTTCTGGCACAAGATTCAAAGTGGGGAGAGAGTGTTCATTTCCAGGGAAGGCAATCAGGTGGTAAAGCGAGAGGAGTGCCTGCTTTCCCTAAAACGATGAGGAACTGTTAGGGCTTATGAAACACCACAGGGACACCAATGTCAGGCAGCAGCTAACGGCCTGGAATTAAAATCTGCTCCCTGCTTGCTCAGCCTGAAGGAGTGCTCTGCTGGCCTTGCCAGGGGACTAGCCTGTGATCTGCCATGACTACTCTATGATGAATCACAGTGATCTAAGGTTAATTGTGCACATGAAGCTCCTGATCAGCTCCAGAATAGCTTGTAAGCCAGTGCCCATGTCACAAAGCCATTGCAATTACACTGTGTACAAGTAAACAGCTGGGTCTGTGACATTGCACAGCTGGACTGGATCTGGGCAATTCAGAGATATCACCATATGCATTTACTTTACAGTACATATTTTCTAGGCAATCTATCCCCCAGTGTTCTATAAAGTATAAGAATAAGGTTTCAGAGAAAGGAAGAGAGAGAAAAGTCACTGGAGAATGGGGAAATTAAGAGGCAAATGAGAAAGGACATGTTTTCCGATGAGATTATTAAAAAGATGATGAGTTGATGAGGTGACCAAAGAGAAGATAATCCAGAGAGCTGTTGCTCCCAAAGAAAAGGCTCTGTGTTGTAATCAGAGCAGAGAAAAGGAGGGAAGGAGACCTACTGGTTTTCCTGAAAGAGACAAAAGGGAGACCCTGCAGGGGAGTCTGGGTAAGGACAACAGGCTTGAAAACAAACGGACCCTTTCTTTGTCTTTACTGGAATCCTGTGAAAGACATGCCCTGAATGCCTTCATGCCTTTCTCTCTGTCCTTTGCTCATTATCTGCTCCTCTGAATTACATCTTAGCAGCTCCAACCCCTTTCCCAGGTAGTTCCCCGCTCTCCCACCCACTAAGGTGTCCTGGAGTCACCTCTGCCTTCATCAGTGCCTTTGGGGATGCAGCATGTATAACTGACTCCACATGCTCTGGTTATTCCTGACTGTAGATAGAGTTCATACAGCAGCTATCTGTATGCTGCCTCATCATGCAAAATTTAGGGTCAATGCAAAGGCGGGTAACAAGAGACGAAGGGTGTGGAAATGGAGTCAGATCAGCTTGGATGAGGTAGAGGGCTGATACTGTCATTAGTCTGGAAAAGAGAAGATTTCAGATAACCCTACAGGTTGTCTCCAGGTCCATCCCTCATATTTGTAGGAGACAAATGGAGATCGCTTCTCTTCGAAACCCCTCCTCTGTCCCACTGCAAGAGGTGTTGCACACATGTACGAGTGTGGACAACTGAGGCTGCACACCCCAGCTGCATCTCCATGTCCCATCAGACAACTGCCACTTGGCCACTGCTGAACCTGGGGAGTGCACATCAGAAATGTGGGTCATCTTTCAGAGGACACACCTGGCAAGAGGCCACAGGCTGGGGTCATTGAACAGGGAACCCCCAGTCTTGTTACCTGGAGCAAGTTCTAGAAGGAGCCTCTCTGGGTCCAGGTGGACACGTCTCCATGGCCCCACTCACTTGTCTTGCTCATGGAAAGTGGTATGACCCAGGAAGGGCTACACTGTAGCCCCCAAAACGTGGGGCCTATGGAAGAGACCCCAGTTGCTAGGATCCAATCTGATGCTGAGTATGACCTACTCAAGCTGTCCGAACTGGATGCCAGATCTGCTCCTTCCTCTACGTTCTACCTTGTGAAAGCCTCCCTTGTCTCCTGAAGGGGAACCCCGACAGCCTGGCCTCAACCCCTCACTTCTCTTTCTCCATCTCCAATGCAGCATTCAGTCCTGCTGACTCCAGTACCTTCAGGCCTCCAGAATCTTCCCTCTCTCTCAGCCCCTGGCTACTGCCCAGTGACAGTCCTCACGGTGCCAGGACTGACTGCTTGGCCTCCTGAGCTGAACTCTTCTTCTCCAGTCTCCACACCGCCTGTCCAGCAATCTCTCCCTGGGGTAAATCCGACCTTACCTCGCCCTGTCCTACCTAAAGCTCTTCAGGGGCTCCCTATGCCAATGGGATCAAGCCCAAGCGCCTGAGCCCAGCACACAAATCCCCTCATAGCCTGACCGCTGCCCCTGGCCTCTGACTCTCGAACCTTGTCAAATATTCTTACAGTGAATGCAACGAACATACCATTTCCCGCCGCTTTGCTCACACTGCTCCCTCTCCCTGAAGGGCCTTTTCTCTCCTGTCTGCCTGGTCGATGTGAACTCACTTTCTCCCAGATGGAAACCTTTCCAATGCTCCCTACTCTCCCTTTCCTCCCCAGGTAAAATTGATTATCTGTAAGCTGAACTGAAGTCTATATCATAGCAAATAAAATATTTTCTAGCATTTAATTATTCACAAATCTGTTTTTGTTTTTTCACCAGACCATAGTCTCTCTAAGGCAGGGGCCACACTGCTCTTGGCAGGTGCCTGACACAGAACCGTGGTGAACTGAAATGGAGAGTGTGTATCTCATCAGTGCTGGTCGCCACGGATCTAATCCTACGTTGACGAGCACGTGTCATTTTTTGTTTTTACCAGATATTGTATATGGCAACACTTTCTAAACAATGGGTAGAAACTGATCACGAGTTCCAGGCATGCATGCCAGACAGGGGGTGTCCATAAAAGGTGCTCAGCCTCGCTGAGAACCCTGGCGTCGCCAGCAGCTGGAAAGGCACCAGCCTGCAGCAGTGCCAAGCCTGTGGACTTTGCGTCTCAGGTGTTGGGGTTACCTCAGGAAGAAAGGCCAGTTCCTCCGGCCGCTTGGCTCCGTATCCCCTTCTCCCACAGGAGCCAGCAGGGACTTCTGATTCGCCTCTGGAAGGGAGCGGGAGGGGAGAGGGCAGACAGGTGTGAAACCTCCTCAGGTGTTCAGGGCCCAAAAGGCAGCTCTTCTACTCGTGACTCATCGAATGGGCGAGGATGCACCCAGGATGCAACACAGCCGTGCCCTGCAAGGGCACACACTCAGCACAGAAGCCAGGGCAGTAAACCAATGGGACCAATAGGAAAGACCTGCCAAGGGAGAGGCGAACGCCAAAGGGTTGGCGTGGCTGGGAGGAGACTTCCACCCATCTCCTTCCTTGCCTCACACAGGGGGCTCTGTCCCCCTGTGCTCTGCTCTTCTATACTTTAACCCGCATTATTGGCTTTTAGCTGCTTGTTTATTTCCTTCAAAACACGAATCGAACGAACCGTCTTATTTATGTGCATTGTGTCTCTAATCCACGGCTCCGTGAGGGCAGAGGCTGCATCCGTCTTGTGTTCTCCTGTGTTGGCAGCCTCCAGGACATAGCAGGGGCTTAATAATTGCTCAGTAAACACATGAAGGAAAGAAGGGCTCTGGTTGGTTCTCTAGTGGTGAGAGGTAGGGGAGATGCCACGGAGGGTTTCCAGAAGTCAGGACATTGAAGGAGGGCCTAGTGGCATCATCAAGTGTTTGCCAGATGGAAGAGGCATTGCAGGTGGGTGAGCGGGGATGATTCTGAGGGTGATTGGGGGTAGGGGCGGGGATACATGTAGCCCACCTGGGGAGGTAAAAGGGGACAGCTGCTGTCCCTTTTTGGGGGATGGCCCCCCTCCTTGCTGGATAGGACAATGAGGTAAACTATTAAAGGTCCAAGTGGACACATCTACCCCCGGAGCACACCCTTCCAGGCTAAACAAAATCAGCATAAGCTGAACAATTAGAACTCAGAGAGCTACCTGAGGGACCTAACAAGGACAGCAAAGACATTCAAGTGACCTCAGATGATTCTGAAACCTGGGAAAAGGACTCCGCAAGCCCAGGCCATCTGATCATGAGATGCATCTCCTGACTGCCTCTGGCTGTTCACAAAGAGCTGGCCAAGGACATTCCGGCTATGCCAGGCCACCAGGCTAAGTTCCCAGGGACAGCAATCCACTGCCACTCTTCCCCCATCACACCCAAGGGAAGCACACAAAACAGGCCTGCATCCATGGCCTGGCGGACACCTGCCCCTGGCCCTCTGGGACAGTGCACTGTGTCAGCTGCCAGCAAAACAACCAGCATCTTTGCAATGGGCCAGCGGGCAGGGCTGCCACTGGCAGAGCCCCCATGATTTATGACACCCAGGCTCAGTGCACCATCAGGGAGCTTCCAGGTAGAATCTCCAACTTCACTGGTCAAGGGCTCTCCCTTCCAGTGATTTATGGAGCCAGAGTGAGCCAGTTGTTTTTTTCCCTTCCCCTCCTTCTCCCTCCTCCTCCCAGGACAAATGGGTTTCACATCACTGTGGGCACCCTGGTCTGCAATGACAAAGACAAAGAGGTTCCACTTGTCCCTCTGCCCCCTGCACCTGCTGTCAGGGAATGATGGTTATTGGTCAGCAGCCACATCATTTCACTGGCACTTTTAGCTCTTTATGTGGTGCCTGGGCCACAGCACCAGCCACAGGGCTCTCTCAATGGCTATTCTGGTTGCCCAGATATATTGCCCATCTAGAATAGACCTGGCTCTAAACTACAAGGTCAAACATTCTTCTGACCTTCCATCCTTCCATCCTTCCATCCTTCCTCTCTCCTTTGTTCCATCCAAATAATCCATGCATCTTGATTTCTTGGCATGAGACTCCAGGGGCTGGGGCTGCCTTCCACCGGAAGAGAACACTCATGAAGTGGCTGGTGCCCTGAGCCTGCTTTGTTTGTGTTGTACAATGAAGGCCCTTGAGCTTTTTTAAAGTCGTGTCTTTGCTCCAAGAAGTCACAAATGAAAGAAGATGGCTGTCCATCTCTCTATTATTCTCAGGTGCCCTTCTATTGCTCTGGTACTACATCAGGGCAGTGGTGTCCTCAGGGTCAGGGTCGGGGGGTGGGTAGCAGAGCCACAGCCAAGAGTGAGAGAGAGACTGAGAAACTCCTCCTAGCCTCACCAGCTTTGGGAGTCAGAGGAGGTCCTTGGCAAAGAGCCTTCACTGACTTACACCCGCAAAAACCATTTGGGAATTTACCAGGAGAGGCTGCCATCTATGGAAAATCACAGGCAAAATGCAACAACCAGTCACTCTATGAACTCAGTCCCTTTTCCTCTGTCCTGTATGGGGAAGGGGGAAAAAGAGTGAAGAGTCAGTCAGGCACCAAGCCCACCTACCCTCACCCACAGCAGCCCCTCCGCAATCCCCTGAAGAGAGCTGATGTTAGCCAGGCTGATTGTCTCAGCTCCTAATGCAGCAGCCAGCAGCAGGAGGACATGTCAGCTCTCTGGGATGCCAGGACTGCTTCTCCAGGGTTACCAGGCTGCTGCATGTGGCTTCGTCTTTCTGTTCTCTGGCAGCCTTCATGGCCTTCTCTAGCCTGCCTGTGTACAAAACTGTGCTGGAAACTATGGGATATGTTGGGGCCCTGTTGGGTTTAGGTGAGGCACCATTTCAGCAGCCCCTGCTCTCAGGCTGATGGCATATTGTGGGTGATTAGTAATATATGCTAGCATTTTGGGGTACTCTCTGCCAGGCACTGTGCTAAGTACTTTACTTGTATCATCTCATTGAACCCTCTCAGCAACCTGTCAGGAGCACATTATTGCCTGATTTTTGCAGATAAGGAAACTGAGCTTTAGGAAGTTTAGATAATTATCCAATTACCTAAAAATGTGGATAAGTATCCACATACTAGTCATAGGGAGAGCCCAAAACTGGACACATGATTTCAATTCTTGTGTGTTTAGTAAGCTGTACAGCCTTCTATGAGGGTTACTGGGAATTCAGATATTTAAGGAGCACAAGGTAAATTAGTCAAAATTCCAAACAACAGTTAAACCCACGTTGTTTAGATAAAGCATCTTCCAGAATATGGGCTGAGACAAGGCAGAAACACACCAACCCTTTCGATTCCTTGGATAAGTCTAAGGCAGCCACCAGCTGCAAATGGTTTCTTCTGCTTATGAGAAGCTCAGAACACACCTCTCAGCCTCACCTGGATTTAAGTGGCTGGGATGAGGCCTTGAAAGCAGGATCCAAAAGACATAGACATCTTTGTGGGGCTGCTATTCTGCCTATCATGCATAGGTTTTTCTTATTAGTCTACCTGATAGCCACATGAGGTATGTTTTCTGATATGGCTTGGCCCTGTGTCCCTACCCCAATCTCATCTGGAATTGTAATCCCCACGTGTGGAGCGACAGAGGTACCTGGATCGTGAGCGCTGTTTTCCCCATGCTGCTCTTGTGATAGTGAGTGAATTCTCTCGAGGTCTGATACTTTTATAAGTGTTTGTGATTCCTCCTTTGTTCTTCTCGCTCCTGCCTCCTTGTGAAGAAGGTGCCTGCTTCCCCTTATACCGTGATTATAAGTTTCCTGAGGCCTCCCCAGCCATGTGGAACTGTGAGTCAATTAAACCTCTTTTCTTTATAAATTACCCAGTCTCAGGGAAGTTCTTTACAGCAGTGTGAAAACGGATGAATACATATTCTTATTATTCCCATTTTGCAAACGAGGAAAGTGAGGCTTAGCGACTCGAGGGTGAGGAGGCTTAGATGGGAGGATCACCTGAGCCTGGGAGGTCAAAGCTGCAGGGAGTCATGATTGTGCCACTGCACTCCAGCCTGCATGACGGAGTAAGATCCTGTCTCAAAGAAAAAAAACAGAGAGAAAAAAGGAAGGAAGGAAGGAAAGAAGGGAGAAGAGAAAAGAAAAGAAAGAAAAGAGAAAAGCGAGGCCTTCTGAATTTGCATGACTTGTGTAAGGTCATAGAGCTAGTAAGTGTCAGAGCCAGGGTTTAGACACACATGGTTTGACTCTGGCATCCTGTATACTGTTTCATTATATTTTCCATAAGATATTTACTATACAACCCTTCTGTATCTTATTTTTTTAACCTCATATTTTGATCATGTTCCTAAGTGAATACACATCTGTCTACATTATCTTAATGGCTGCACCAATAATGGGGTAAGGATACAAAGGGTGGAGTCCAAATTCTTCTGCTTAATACTCACATGATCTTATTGCTTTATGCCTTCGTAAAATAAGAACAATAGTAATAATACACATCACACGTTATTGAAAGACTTAAATAATGTGCATAAATACAATCTGTAAATCAAAACAGACCAATATCAAATCAAAATCGAAACTTCTGTGTAAGTGTAAGTCACGGTGGTCACTGTTATTACTAAGTAAATATAAATTTCAGGTTCCGGAGAATCCCCACAGGTTGGGGTATTGCAGGTAATGGATCCACTGTTACCTGGATGTGCTCAGCTTCTAGAAATTCAAGTGTCATTTGTGCCCTTATTTTATATGTTATATGTTAATGTAGAGTTTGCATTTAAAAACCTGTTCATGGCTCCTCCTGTTCCATGGATTTCAGCACGTACCAGTTTCTGACTTTGGGACTCAGAGCCCTCCACAATATGACCCACACTTCCTTCTTAGCCTAAATACCCCAGCTCAACCCCACCAAAAGGCGAGCCATTCTTTTAGCCCATCCTCTACTTCCATGCTTCCATGTCCTCCCCTCTTGCTACTCTTCTCAAGATTACCTTCTCTGTGTGTTCTCCCTTCCTCTCAGCTCAGCCCCCTCTCTGAGTCCCCTTCTTCCTTACATTCCCATGCTGGGCCCGACTCATCATAGACATTCTGCCAACACATACTGCCTGGGTGGAACCTGCCAGGGTCACAGGCAAAGCCTGCAGTCTTGGAAGCTCTCCTTCATGGTTTCCTATTTCATTGAGGACACTGACTTCATAGAGCCTTGACCTGGAATGGTTAATGTCTGAGCGCATTTCTTACCTTATTTGAGAAAAGCCCCACAGCTTGAAATGGAGCCACCACTATTTTTGCCCTCCCTAGAAGTCCTCTGTGTTTTCTTCTCAGCTAAAGTATAAGTTCCAGCAGGGAGGGGTCATGAGCTGCGTGTGTTTGCATCCACTTCCCACTGACACCCACCATGGGCACACACATGGTGTGGATGGAGTCGAGGCTCCACGGATCATGGCACGATGGTTACTGGTTGGGGTGGGTTGCAGCATATCACTAAGAAAGATACCACTACCTGCTCTACTCGCCATCTCTCTAGGGCTCTTCAGCACTCAAAGAGAAAAACACCTGGCCATTGTTTTCAGTCCTTGAGCCAAAGAAAATAAAGCTGCAGGCTATTGCTTAGGCTGCAAGGCTCTGATGCGCCAGTGGCTCAGAACTAACTCATCGGAAGCCCTTCTGCTAGGGAATTGAAAGGTAATGAAACATGTTAGACCAGGAGTTGTCAGACTTTTTCTGTAAAGGGCCAGATAACAAATATTTCAGGCTTTGCAGGCCATAAGATCTCCATCACAATGATTCCACTGCTATAGTGTGAGGGCAGTCACAAATATGACATAGAGTGTGGCTGTGTTACAATAAAACTTTATTTACGAACACTGAAATTTGAATTTTGCTGATTTTAATATTACAAGATAATCTTCTGACTTTTTTCTTTAACTATTCAAAACTATAAAAGCCTTCCTTAGCTAATGTGCTGCAGTTTGCCAACTTCCGGATTAGACCACCAAAGGGGACATTTTATTCCCTTCATGGAAGGGCTTCTCAGACAACTTGCCTCAGAGTCTCTGAGAGGTGGGGTCAAGGGCAGGGGAGAATGCCTGCTAAAAGTGCAGGTTCCTGGTTCCAACGCCAGAACTATTGAAACGGATTTCCAGAACAGCCCGGGACACTGCCATCTTAGCAGACTCTCCTAGGTGACCGTGATGCCCACTAGGTGTGGAGAATCATTTTAGCTGAAAAGACATCAAAAGCTTCTTAGAGAAGCTTTTTATTTTAGTAGAAAATATGGCCAGTTGGGCTTGGTGGTGTGTGCCTATAGTCCCAGCTACTTGGGCGGCTGAGGTGGGAGGATTGCTTGAGCCCAGAAAATCAAGGCTGCAGTGAGCCATAATTGTGCCCCTGCACTCCAGCCTGGATGACAGAGCCACACCCTGGCTCAAAACAGAAACTACCATAACAAAAATGAAAGAAAGAAAAATGAGGCCAACAGCAAGACAGTGCTTCCTACCTGAGCAGGCTCTTTAGGATGCTTCTGAGGGCACGCTGGGTTCTCCCATTTGTAAATTGGCAACAGTCTTCCTCAATCTCTGAGTGCTGTGTTTCCCGAGAGAAAGAGCAGAGAGCAACCCAAGCCTTTCTGGGGAGATGTTGTCTCCCCCAGAAAAAAAAAAAACGGAGTGCTCCCACCAAGAACTCTATCCTTGCTTGGCCAAACCCTCCCGTCCCCTCCAGGAGAAAGAAGGGGAGACACATTGCTGTGGGGATGGGGGGAGGGGGAACATCTGATATTGTTCCAGGAGCTGCTTCTAGCAGGGACTCTGCCCTCCATGCCCACCCTGTACCCATCACTGGTTGGCATTGGGTGGGGAGAGTCAGCCCCGGTAACCTACTTTCCAAGGCCTGGTGATTTCTGTCTCCCATCAAAATGGGCAGAAAGGGTATGTGTGCTCGGAGAGGGGCACGTGTGTGTATTCTTGTGTGTTAGAAGTGACGGTCTGCAGAGTGCGATGTCTGTAACTAGGTGGGTATAAAAGCTACACATCCCCTCTCTCAGGGAGGGAACGCATCAGGAGTGCAGACACCATGGAGATGGGTGTGTTTGGGAGGCAGGGATGTGAAGGGCACAGATGCTTTTTTTTTTTTTAGCCAGATTTTCTTTGTATTTTAAAACAATGCTCAGGAGACTTAAAAGTTCCAAAGACCTGAAGATATCAAGGTTCAATGTACAGCTACAATGAGGTGCTGGCGATCAGTGACTGAGTCATGGAAGGCTCTGCAGTGCCCTGGGGACTTCTGTTCTTTCTGTCACTGTTCTTTCGTCTTGGCCTCATGTTTTTCTTCAAGTTCTTGTTGACTGCAAGTTCTGTGTAACTTTACACAGGGCTGTCACTCCAGGAGGGACAACAACAAAAAAACACCTATGGCCATCATTGTTAATCCAGTAGAGAAAACTACAGTCAGAGGGGTCATGTACAACAAAAATGATTTCCAGAATCACAGTCGATAACCCTAAGCAGGTGACAAGCATATATTCAGAGCAAGACAAGCATCAGAACTCCTGTCTTCCTGGTAGTCCCATCCATGGATAAGCTTGGACAGTTTGGTACATGATTTTTTGCTGGCACAGCAGGCAGCTTTTTTGTCAAAAGAAGGTCAGGAATAGTTTCCTGTGTCTATTGCTCATGCTGAATGTCCTTACCATTTTTCTCCCTTGCTAAAAGAACCCCAGTCTTATTATAGCATCTAGACTTAAGGAAGATGATCTTGTCACAGTGATATGCAGGTAATGTTTGCCAACTGGCTTTTCAGGAGAAAAAACCTGCTGCTAAGTAGTGTTTGCCAATTCCTGTAGAGTAAATAGTCCGATCATGGCCAGTTTCAAGCTACCAACACAATGTCACTAAATGCAAGGCTAGGAGGAGATGTGGACTATCAGCTTGCACAAGCTGCTGTGAGCTGGCTCCAAACCAACACTGTTCCATTGCCACTCAGAGACAACCGTCAATCATGGTGATCCCATCTGTATTAGTCCATTTTCATACCTTTATCTGCTGTTAAAGATATACCCAGGACGGGGCAATTTACAAAAGACAGAGGTTTGTTTAATTGGATTCACAGTTCCACATAGCTGAGGAGGCCTCACAATCATGGCTAAAGGCAAAGAAGACAAAGTCACGTCTTACATGGATGGCAGCAGGCGAAGACAGAGATTGTGCAGGGGAACACCTCTGTTTAAAACCATCAGATCTCATGAGACTTACTCACTATTACAAGAATAGCATGGGAAAGACTTGCCCCCATGATTCAATGACCTCCCACTGGGTCCCTCCTACAACACATGGGAAATAAAGATGAAAGTTGGGTGGGGACACACCCAAACCATATCACCGTCTCACTGCCAGTCATTGGCCTATGAGCAGAAAATATTCTGGACTGGGACCACAACTGACCACATCATGAAGTACAGCACAGAGACAGGGAAAGGACTGGAGGCCTTGGGAGTATGCTCGAGCTGCTGAAATAACCAGGTCTCGCAGCACTTTATATTAGGACTTCTGGTAATACGCACTCAGAAAAATTCCAGATTGTTCAAGCTGGTGAAGTTGGGGTTTCTGTTACTTGCAGCAGAAAGCTTCTTGACAGGTACACCTTCTCTGCACTGATCACTCAGAAAGGAAGAAGCAAGTGTGTGTGAGTTATTACTCTGCCATCAGCGCCTCACCATGGCCAGGAACAGAGTGGAACTCCAAGGACTCAGAGGCAATGGCCCAACAAGTCAGCCTTCCACGGCTCATTATCTTCCCCTGCAGACCCTCCGAAGCCCATTTACCCTGTGAAATGCCTCAATTTTCTTTGTCACCTGTCTCACTCCAGCACTGCCAGCACGAGTGATATAGGGCATTATCAAGGCTTCAGCAACAGCGTGTGTGGCTGGAATTTAAACGAATTTCATCAGCATGATTAAATACTTATTACATGAGTCAAACATACGGGCTTCATTAAGCTAGTGAACTCCCAGAAACCTCCTCTTCTGTTTATACAACCCATCTGGGCTCTCAGATTACTTTAAAGAAATGGGATAATGGAGTTCGATATGACAGCCAGGTCATCTTTCAGCATGCTGCTCTCAGAGGAAACTCATCTTCCATAGCTAACTCTGGCCTCCCTACAATTGGGTGCAGAGGTTTTTTCCATCTGCTTCTGGCCGCCGTGAAAGCCTGACATGATGCTGAAATTGAGACTTTAAGAGTAACTTGCCAGGACATGACAGACATACTTTTCTCATTGAAGCATGGAACATTGTCTAAAGTCATTTGCAAGCACAAACCTTGGGCTTTTATGAGGAGGGCACACCTTGAAAGCAAAATAAAGGGCAAGGTTTAATTAACTTACCGGGCCCTCTGTTAGTCGTTATTAGAAGCTCTTTATCAAATTAAAGGCCTGCTGGGAAGCCAGCTGAGTGCCGAGAAGCAGTGACATTCGTTAAGTGCCAAAGTGGGTTTTAATTGGCTGTTTAAATGAAGGAAAGCTCCCTGCAGTGTGACAGACACACATCGCGGGGTGTGTGCCAACGCACACACACACACACACACACACGCACACGCTCATGCACACGGAGCCCCAGGCAGTGTGGAAATCACAGGAACCACATTTTTGGAAAGCTGACATCCCCAAGCATAACCACAGCCTACCAGGAAGGGAGCCCTAAAGCATGTGGCATTCCAGGCTCAATAAATGCCATAGTTATTATTTCTGATAATAATAAGTAACAGAGATGTAGCAGTAAGACATTTGAGTGCTGCCAAATTTACATTGTGCATAGTCCAGCTGAACTGCCAATGTCTCTTATTCTTGGATTGAGCTTGGGATTTTGTTTTGCCTTTTGTGTCATTAAGCCACTAACATGTAAAATGGGGACGTGAATACTACCCTATGAGAATGTTATACGTGATTTACACAAAGCTCCTAGCAGTTCCCACCATGTACTGAAGGCCCAAAATGAATGGTAGTTATTTTCACCAAAGCATTTCTACTGTGCTCTTTAAAAAATTATTAGAGATGATTTATTCCTCCGAGGTACAGTTAGGGTGGGAGGCACTACAGCGTGGTGTCTAAGAGCACAGTCTTTGGAGTCAGATTGCTATGGACTTGTGTGCTGGCTCTACCGTATCAGGGGGCCTTTCCGAACCTCAGGCTCCTATTCTATAAAAATGGGATACACTCTACAAAATGGGATACATCATACCTGCTTCATAAAATGGTGGAAAAATTATATGACCATGCCTGAAAAGAGCTTAGCACAATGTAGGCGCATAGTAGGTATGACTATCAATATGCCTCCCAGGGGAGTGAGGGAGTGTGTTCCCTGTTGAGAGATGGGGACATGAAATGACAGAGTGGCTGTGCCTTCTCACACAGGCTGCGAGCAAAGGCTCGCTGAGTCAATCATGGGTGTGGGTGATGGGGTGGCATCTTAACGACAGAGGGCGGCAAGGACAGGGTTTTTAGGGATCGGGACACGTTCCGGATACACAGGGGAGCTCTGCAGTCAGTGTTCCGCGGGTGATCGCCCTTCAGAAAGTTAGGGCTTCCCCATCATCTGAGTGTGAACACGTTTGATGCAGAACAGCTCCATGGAACAGCTGGCACAGGCAGCCAGGCCTCCAGGGTCATCCGCGGCTTGTTTTACGGAGAAAGTTTCTTGTAGGGTGAGAGTTCCAGCTGGTGGGGAAACGTTATTCCAAAGCCACTGTTTTTTCAATTTCAGAAAGCAGGTTTGGTTTTTGTTTGTTTGTTTGTTTTAGAGTTGTATTGGTACTCTGAGCTTGTTATTTTAAAAGAAGCTTTCGATTGAAGTTTCTATTATGAGACCAGTGTCACCCAGGTTTCTTTACGGGGTGACGCGCGGCAGCCGCTGTCACTCTTGGCTCCCTCTCAGCATCATCATTTGGCTAAAGTTATGGGGAGGTAACAGAGAGCGAGGGAAGCAGTCATGCGACAAGAGAGGGTGGCGAGATCTTTTGAAGAAGTTAGAATCCGTAAGGAACCTCAGCCTACAGCTGCTGGTGAGGAACTTAAAATACAGGCCTTGGAGCCATTTTGAATTGGGGGATGTTTTCATAAAGGCGCAAAAATAAACCTTCCTGGATGAAAGCATGCGGCTACGTGCATTTAAACACACGCCCTCTGTTCCAATAACACCGCGATTCTGCTATCCCTGATGCACAACCGCCTTCATTTCTCAGCATCCTTGCTGGGGGCTTGGAGGGACAGCTCTCACTCAATTTTCCAGCCTGGCAAGGCTTTGAACGTGAAACAGAAGCGTCCCACGGCTCTGACAAAACGAGCCACAGCAGGCTGATGCCGGGCATGGATTCATGGGCTGCCGGGGGGTTCATATCTCTTGCAATTCCAAGTAAGAAAAAAGCCTGCATTCTTCTTCATTCCTCCCGTTTCACACATCCTTGGCAGCTGGGTCTCCCAATGCTTCATTGAGGCCAATGTGCGTGAAGGAATGGCTCAGCAGGAGCGGGCCATCAGGCGGCCATTTTAAGCCCTTGGCCTCGGTCCCCACTCCCTGCGCTGCGGCGAGACAGACAGGCCTTTGTGTGCCGGGAGCCGGCTGAGCCCGGATGTGACTGCGAGCTGGAATCTGACCTTTCATGGGCTCCAGCACCTGTCAGAAAAACGAACAAGCTTGGGGTGTTTTTTCCGCTCCAGACTTAAATGCCAGTTTTGTGACTCCCTCACAGTGGAACTGAGCCAAGGCAGTTGTGGTCAACTCCAGCTCTCTGAGGAGCAGACCTGAGACATAAGTGATGGACGGCCCTGCGTTGCTGAGGCCGAGCCAGCTCTCAGCCCAGGATGAAGTCAAGCCGAGCCCAGGACTTCAGTGCTTGAGTTAGGAAACTCAGAGCAGATCAAAACGGCCACATGACTCCGGCACCCTGTGGTGCATGTGTGTGTGTGTGTGTGTGTGTGCACGTGTGTGGGTGTGTGTGCATGCATTCAGCGGTGGAACAAAGACCCAGTCACGGTGACCCTGACATAGGTGGCTGTCCATCCATCAGGGGTGGGATTATGGATCAGCCTTGGCCCCAGCCCCTGCCGCCCGTGCCCCCATCCTGGCCTGCTGCGCAGTCTGATTATGAACATACTGTTCAGTCTTGGGTTAGACTCTGCCACTTATAATCCACAGGACCTCAGTCAAGTGACTTAAACTTTCTGAACCTCAACTTTCTCAGTGATGAAATGGGGATTAAAATGCCTTATTCCAATGGTGGTTGTGAATTAAATGAGATAATATATACAAAGCACCAAGCATCTTGTGTAAGCACCTTGGAGACAGTCAATAGCCACGCTTTCCTCCTCTGTTGCAGGGCATGCTTAGGCTGGAGGGGAAATGGGGGTGTCAGTCACTATTGATATTCGACACACTGCTTTGATCATAGAAGAGGCGCTAGCTCAGCCCATCATCGTTTCAGCTGTAGGAAGATAACTTTCCTCGTAAGGGTGGCCCCAGAGGATGTGGTGTTCAGGGCTCCATAGTGGCCTGGCCTTTGGCTGGGGTTGGCTGTAGCTGCTTGAAGGGGCTGAGGGCCTTGGTGTGGACCTGTGGTTGGTGCACTTCCCTGCACCCCAGGTAGGTTCAGAACCCTGTAGATGGAAGGAAGCTCAAGCGCACCCATGCCTCAGCACAAGGAGCTTGTCCATTGGAGGTGAATATGGCCATTGCTCCTGTGTCCTTGGCCCGGGGATCCTCCCTCTGCCCCCTCATTTCACAGGATAGTGGTCCAGGGCTAAGAAGTAGCAGCTGAATTGGAAGACAATGTCTACAGCTACACAGGTGGTGGGCCCAGAGCACGAGACATGCAGGAGATGTCAAAGAAAAAAATTAAAAATCCAATCCTCATTCTCAAGGCTATTGATAATTTAAAAGTTCCTAAGTATTGATCACATAAAATCTGATTTTAGGATCACATGGAGTATAAACAAACAAAATTGTATTTTAGATGTGAAGTTTCTGTTTCTTTGACTTTACCACATCTAGTGAAAATGGCCGGATAGATTTTTACCAATTTTGGAGGTGTGATGAGGGTGACAGAAAATGTAGACTCTGCCCTAGGAGACAGCTTGAAAGATAAGTAATCATCCACAGGAGGGAATGAAACTGGAACCTAGCGACAGGTAGCTGTGCCTGGCAGGCAGGGAGGACTGGCCCTCGCACTAAGAGGCTGGGCCTGGAAAACAAGTCAGGGAGGATGAACCCCACGTTGGAGCGTGGTTGTCGATTTGCAGCCAGCTGCTTCCAGCAGAGCAACTCTGGGTAGTCAGCTGCAAAGCGAGGGAAACAGATTTATTTGTTTAACTATTCTGAAGAATACAAACTAAACCAGTTAGTACACACAAATAGCCTAATACTATAATGTCTATTACCTTTATTTAGTTTGACTTTCCTTCGTTCCTTCCCTCCTTCCTCCCTTCCTCCTTCCTTCCTCCCTTCCTTCCTTCCTTCTTTCTTTTTTTCTTTTTCTTTCTTATCTTTCTGTTCCTTCTTTCTTTCCTCCTTTTTATTTTCTTTCTTTCTCTTTCTTCTTCCTTCCTTCTTTTCTTTCTGTAGAGATGGGGGTCTTACTGTTCGTTTGATGCAAAAGTAATTGTGGTTTTTGCCATTACTTTCAATGGCAAAACCGCAATTTTACCCAGGCTGATCTCAAACTCCTGAGCTCAAGTGATCCTCCCAAAGTGCTGTGTTTACAGGTGTAAGCCACTGCACTCAGCCTAGTTTACTTTTTAAAAGATATTGTTACTTGTCTGGACTATATATTTTGTAGCCTTTTTGTTACTAGTGTTTGAAACACGGAGTCTGCAGTATGCCAAACACTTCCCTTTAAATGCATCACATTTAATGATCACAAGGATTCTTCTACAGGGAAGCTTCTGTTGCTCCCATTTCACAGATGAGGCTCAAGGAGGTTGGGTCACTTGCCTAGCATCACCCAGCTAGTAAACGGCACAGCCAGGGCATACACCTGGGTCCGTTTATTCCAGAACCCGAATTCTTCACCAAACTTTTTCCTGCTGTTTCTTAAAATGCTATTCATTTACTGCAAAGATATTCAGAGGGTCAAAATTTGATTTTGTTGACATAGAGTTACTTTAATCAATCAAATTGCACGCTGAAAATATATTTCTGTGTACATATCAAAAAGTCTGGGTTTTGAAAATTCAAATGAAACCTTTTTAAAGCTCTAAATTAGATTTTCACTGGTAAGCATATTATCTGATCATGTTATTACTTGATGTTTGATAAATACTCACCGCTACTGTTTGGTGCTCAGTTGGGCAGTTAAAAGGTGGCTTGTTTCAGTCTTAATCTGAAATACATTAAGAAGGGTCACCCAAGCCCAGGCAGGCTTTGCTAAAGGTTTTTTGCATTGGTCACAGTTTTGACTTATAGATCAACAATTAGTTGCAGATGTCGACAGTAATAAGGAGTGTAGAAAGGGTCAGGAGAACACTTCATTCCCATTTGAGAGGAATTTAGAACTTAAAAAAATACACTGTTAATTCTGAGCTGCCAACATATACACATTTATGCATGTATGTAACTCACTGGAAAAACAGCCAAATTTTTGAAAGTAGTAGACCATAGTTCTATAGACTTTAAAATGCAATTCAATAAAAACTTGGTTTTTAGAAAATAACCATTAACAAGAATAACAAGAATCATTTTCACATTGCTTCCATCTCTGCAACTCAACAAACATGTACGTTTCAGAAATTACAATAATGAGTCATATAAAAATGTTAACAGTAATAACGAGAAGCACAGCCATGTTCGGAGCAAAGTGCTGTGTGCTCCGTTTGTCTATTTTTGTGTTCATCTTCACACTCACCCTCTGAGTGAGACTCTGTCATTTGCTCCACTTGGAGGTAAGGAAAATGGAAGGTCATAAAGGGCAAGGTCAAGACCCAGCCATAGCTTGGGCGCCTTACCCTTGGCTGCTACCGCCTCCCTTGTCAGGCCACGCTTGGTGTGAGGCATCGTGCCCGTCTCTCTGGAGGATCTACATTGGGAAAGACTGTAACCACTTCCAGGAGGCATGGATTAAGAAAGGGCTGAGATGCAGATACCACAACTGATGGGAGGAAGGATGCAGAGAAGTCCACGAAGCCCACTGCCAAGGGACAGGAGGGAAGGGTTGCTTCGGGAGCTCGCCAACCTCCACGGGGCCACGCGCTGTGAGCTGGGGCCCACCATCTGAATCTGGGGCCAAGGCCTGTTTTTCATATGGCCCTCAGCTGAGAATATTTCTTTTATGTTTTTAAAAAGTTTTATATTTTTAAAATGTTTAAAAGGGTTTGCATTTTTTAAGAGGTGTATATTTTGGCCAGGCACAGTGGCTCATGACCATCATCCCAGCCCTTTGGGAGGCCGAGGTGCGAGGATTCCTAGTTCTGATGTAGTGAGACACTGTCTCTAAAAATAAAAAATTGTATTTTCAAAAGGTGGAGGAGAAAGAGGAGGAGGAGGAGAAATGTGAGAGGCCCACAAAACCTAAATTATTAACTTTACTTTTTACAGAAAAAACTTTTCAATCCCTGTTCTAGACCAGTGTTGATAACAGTACAATTCTGCTGTACATGTAATTTACAATTTTCTAATACCTACATTAATAAAGTTTAAAAAAGGTAAAATTAATCGTAATAGTATATTTTATTTAACCAAGAATATCTAAAATATTATAATCCCAGCATGTAATCAACATACAAATTATCAATGAAACAATAACATTCCATTTTTCATACGAAGTTTTGAAATCTGATTAGCATTTGACACAACACATCTGAGTCTGGACAAACTGCATTTCAAGTGCTCAATAACCACATGTGGTAAGTGGCCAGTGTCCTGGACAATGCACACACAAGGTTCCTCAATGAATCAATGACTACACGAGATGTAGAGAGTGGGAAGACAGCGGGCATAGTCTCAGTCCTGCTGCCATGCTGGGCTGCATAACTCTTTGTTGTTGGGACCTGGCTTGTGCATTGTACGATGTTTAGTGATATCCCTGGACTCTACCTACCAGATGTTAGTAACACCCCTACCCCAGCGTAATGACCAAAATGTCTCCAAACATTGCCAAATGTCCCCCGAGGGGCAAGAACACCCTGTGCTGGGAACCGCTGGTCTACAGCATGAAAAAGCTGTGTGTGGGAGGATACCTGGGACTGCCCAGAAAATGTCCTCTGAGTCACGCAATTTGATGGAAGAAGGATAATTGAAGGAGAGTAATGAAAGGTTTAGTAGGAAAAGCTGAGGCTAGATCTCAGGCTAAAGCATTTGAAATGTATTCCCTAGGCAATGATAGCCATCAAAGAGTTTTGAGCAGGGGAATGAAATTAGCAAAGTTACAACTTAAAAACATTTTTTCTTCCGTCTTTGAATAACTAGAGCCTTTCTCTTCTTTGTTTTACTGGCACAGATAGATTTTTTCCCCCCTTAAAGAAAAGCATCATTTAAAGAGCCAGTGCCCCCACCCTGTGTCTGGTGGGTGGTTTTTATTAAATTCCAGTAGAGGGATGGGTTTCCTAAGCAATCAGCCAGCCCCTTGGTGAGCAGGCTCCCTGCCACTTAGCTGACATTCCACCCTGCAGGAGCTGAGGAGAGAGGAAAATCAACACAGAGCAGGCAGAACGACTGTAGCTTATGCTGTTGGAATTTCCAGTGGGGCCACCTGGTCACAGATGGGGCACAGGCACCACAGCACAGAGACGGAGGGAGCCTGAGAGCAGCCTCAGGGGCTGGCCATTGCTACATTGTTTTATTTGTTAGTCCCTGCCATCTAATGGCCAGGTTTCTAATTCCAGTAACAACAACCACTGTAATAAATTGGAACATATGTAGGTCTTACAGTTGATTAATTGTGTACATTGTTGTGTTTAACAGTGAGCATCAGGACACAACCTTAAAGGAGGTGCTTACATTGGAGATGCATATTTGGAGACTTGTTATTGGGGTGGGGGCTATGGGGCTGTTTGTCCCGCTCTCAGGGACATTCTTCTTTTGTCCTTTGAGGCTCGCTCTCTTTCTCCACCCTGTTCTGTGCCCCCGAGGCTGACCTCTGGGCTGCAGCAGCTGGGCTCTCTTGCCCTCTGGTTTCCTGCTGGGTTCAGCCAAAGGGAGGCACAGTAGGAGATCAGAGGGCAGGGCTGAGCGAGGTTGGGGTATTTTCTCCCCAGCCCCTCCATGCTGGGCGGTGGGTTGGCAGGGGCTATATCTCTAGTGAAGACCACAGCTCCTATGATGACAGGTCTCACCAGATTACCAAAACCACTTTCTCTTCCTGTCCTTTCAGGCCTGGGGATGGGGAGGCACCAGTGCTGTCGTTAGCCCCAGGGCACTTCCTCATTTCTCATAGGCTTACCCACACCTCCGTAAATCATCTATTCAAAAACTCTCTTCTGAGTGTGCCATCTGCTCCTGCCGGGACCTGACTGACATTCCTGCTCAGGTTAGCTTCTACTTAGGAGAGGACACATCTTTCTCAACCATCCCAACAAGCTTATCAGGGAAATTCAAGCAAGCCTGAACTGAGTAGCTTGGCCTTTGAAGCCAATGTGTTGACCCCATTTTAGAGCTAGAGAAAGGTAGGCATGAAGATTTTCTGCCTTTTCCTGGGTTGCCAAGTACTTGGTATACAAGAAACTTCAATCATAAGCCCAAGAATCCACAAACCCAATTCTCATTCGCAGAGGAATGTATGTAATGCTTAATTCAGTGTTTTTCTTTCTGGAATTTCTAACAATAATAAAGGAAAAGGAACTCAGGGAAAGTGTCAAGAGAAAATCACTTTGGTGTTTTCCCTTCCTTATGTGTAGATGGTTTGAAGGAATCCAAATCCCAGCTTGAGCTACAATGTCTGAACCAGACCCGTCAGCTGTCAGCAGGCCAGCCCTGTAATTGAACATCAGCAGAGGGAAATGCGTGCTCTCAGCTCCTCTCTGCTCTCAGCCGGGTGCTGCACCGTGGGGAATAGGCCTGGAAGTCACATCACCTGCACTTCCTCATGGAGTCTCACTGATTACAAAAAAGAACAAGCCCCCCTCTGGGTTTTGTCTCAGCCAGTTCAACCAGAGGAAATGATTTTGTGTTTAAACAGTGAGCATCAGGACATAACCTTGAAGGAGGTGCGTACATTGGAGATGCATATTTGGAGACTTGTTATTGGTATGGGGGGCTATGGGGCTGTTTGTCTAATGCCGATTAATTGAAAAAGCCTGGGTCTTTCTTAAGACCCTTCCCAGCTATTAATGAGCACACGTTTAGCTCTTGATAGCATAAAGATGATTAAGGGCAGTAACAGCAGAGATGTTACTGGCAGCTACAGTACCTAAAAACTACATCAAAAGAGAAGAAAGGGCCAGGCACAGTGGCTCGCACCTGTATTCCCCACACTATGGGAGGCCGAGGTGGGTGGATAACCTGAGGTTAGGAGTCTGAGACCAGTCTGGCCAACATGGTGAAACCCCATCTCTACTAAAAATTCAAAAACTAGCCGGGCGTCACAGCACACCTGTAATCCCAGCTACTTGGGAGGCCGAGCCAGGAGAATTGCTTGAACCTGGGAGACGGCGGTTGCAGAGATCCAAGATCACACTACTGCACTCCAGCCTGGGCAACAGAGCAACACTCCATCTCAACAACAGCAACAACAAAGCAAAGAAGGGAGTTCTCAAGTTGTGCTAAGCAGAAGGAACTGAGCAGCTGAGACACTCAGCCTCTCAAGGTATGTAGGGAGTGCGGTATGGGTATATGCAGGATACCAGGGCTCTAGTCTTGGTCCACTGGGTGGCTTAGGGCCAATTCCTTCAATATTAGAATCTCAATTTCCCAGGAAGGGAGATGCAAGGATTTTTAAACCCTATTCAGTTGAATGCTCTTAACTCTGACTCCATAGTAAAAAATCCCTTGGACAGCTGCTGAAAGAGGTATGGGGTAGTGGAGGGTTGAGGGGGAGGCGGGGATGGTTAATGGGTACAAAAAAAAATAGAATGAATAAGGCCTAGTATTTGATAGCACAACAGGGTGACCATAGTCAATAATTTAATCATACACTTAAAAATAACTAAAAGAGGCCAGGCGTAGTGGCTCTTGCCTATAATCCCAGCACTCTGGGAAGCCAAGGCGGGTGGATCATGAGGTCAGGAGTTCAAGACCAGCCTGGCAAACATAGTGAAACCCTGTCTCTACTAAAAATACAAAAAATTAGCCAGGTGTGGTGGCGGGCACCTGTAATCCCAGCTACTTGGGGGGTTGCAGCAGGCGAATTGCTTGAACCTGGGAGGTAGAGGTTGCAGTGAGCCAAGATCAGGCCACTGTGCTCCCAGCCTGGGCTGCAGTGTGAGACTGACTCAAAAAAAAAAAAAAAAAAATTAAAGGAGTATAATTGGATTGTTTGTACACAAACGATAAATGCTTGAGGGGATGGATACCCCATCTTCCATGATGTGATTATTACACATTGCATGCCTGTATCAAAACATCACATGTACCTTATAAATATATACAACTACTGTGTACCCACAAAAATTAAAAACTAAAAATTAAATAAAATCCCGTAAGCTAGGCCACTGTTAACAAAATAATAATAAAGGTAATAATAAAAGAGACATGTGTGCCTTGCTCCATACCCATTTGATTAGCATCGTGTGTATAAGACCTTGGCGTTGGTTTACACAGCTCTGTTAGCAGATACGGTACCACCCTTAGACTGACAAACAGGCCCCTGATCCGGGCCCCATGCCTCATCCTTGTGCCCCGCTCCCCAGCTTTAAAGTGCCTTTCTCCAGAAGTCCTTGTTTGGTATCCAGGACCAGACAAGACCAGCAGGGATGTCCAAGTGGGGCGCGTGACCCACATTTCTCCCCTTTCTTTGGGATACCCTGACGCTGTGCCACCCCCTATTCTGGGTGTTGGGAGTCAACCAGATGCTCCAGGGAGCTCCAGCACTTGTGTTTATGGGGTTATCCTGGTTGGACTCCAGATTTAGGAGTGTTCCTGGTGCCTGGCAAGGATGTTTTTTCATAGGATTGTTCAACACTGGGCACCTAGGATGGCTGCCCTGCTGATTTGGGGTGACTAGATATTTCTTATAGACAGGAGTTTTGCAAAAAATCTCTACCTAGTGTGCCACACAACCTAGGGGGGCATTCCTGAATGAATATATACCAATCTGTTGACAATGTTCCCTTCTGTCTAGGTGAAAGGATTATGAATGATTTGGGTTTTATTCTTTATATTTTTAAAATTTAATTGGGAGGAAATGAGTTTATATGCTGGTAGAATTTCTTTTATGGATAAAAACTGTGTTGGTCCTCAAAACAATGAGATGAGTCATTTTATGTGCAAAAATGATGGAAACTCCAAACTAGAGGGAGCTGGTGTGACAATGGAAGCTAAGATTCTTTGCATAGTCAAGTGAGAAGCTTGGGTTTGTGAGTGGGAAGGAAGAGATGCAGGTATTTGAGGAAGGAGCAGAGCCAGCCCAGGGCCTTGCTGGAGGTTGGGGGCCAGGGGCTGCTGTTGTCTGCTATTCCCCACAAGCTTGTGGTGTTGCTGTGTGAATGTGACCCCTCTACTGCTTCAGCCTTCAGTCATATGAGTTCCATACACAGCTTTGGATTGTGGTTCTTTAGAGCAGAAAGAGATGGATATGACCAGATTGAAGGAGATGCCTCATGAAGGGCAGGGGCACAGGCAGGCACTGTGGATCCAGCTGGAATAGTAACTTGAAGCCTGACATGACCAAAAGAGTTGGGCAAACCCTGCCATGATTACCTGGAGACCTTGAGAAGGATGGGTCCTGAATTTCCCACATGAGTAGGTTGGAGGTACTAGCCATTAAATATTTAAGGACAAAGCAATTCCAGGAAAAGGGATTGCTAAGAATTTCAGAGTGTGTATTTTTCCCAAAAATGTCTAAAAATAACACATATTGTTTCTAGAAGAAGGAAAAAAATGTAGTAAAAATGTGCTTGACAAAAATCCCAAAATTTGAAAACATATTTCTTGGGAAGACTGTGGGAATATAGGAGTACAAAATGGTGCAACTTCCATGGAAGGTGCTTTGGCAAGATCTAGCAAAAACATGTCTATATTCCCCTCTTGACCTAGCAGGTCTACTTTCAAGGATCTATCCCAAAATACACTAGAAAATGTATGAAAAATTATATACAGAAAGCTATTCACTGCAACCATCTGTAAAGCAAAGACTGGAACCCTCTACACATCCATCAGTAGGGAGCGAGTTGAATAAACTGTGATACAGGCACACGATGGAGTACTCTGCAACTGAAGCAAATAATGGGGATTCGGGTCTGCTCTCAGGAGGTAAATCTTAGAAAATAAAAAACAAAAAAATCAAGGTGGATAAAAAATGTATATATTTTAGATAAACAGCCTGCCACTGTTTATCTAAGAATGGGAGTACAGTTGGCCCTCCTTGTCTGTGGGTTTTGCATTCCTACATTCAAACAACCGAGGAACAAAAATACTCAGGAAAAAAAAAGGTTTGGTTGCAACTGTATGAAACATGTACAGACTTTTTCCCCTTGTTATTCTGTAAACAACACAGTATGACAACTATTTACATAGCGTTTACATTGTCTTACATTATAAGTAATCTAGAGATGATCTGAAGTACATAGGAGGATGTGCATGGGTTATCTGAAGTACATAGGAAGATGTGCATGGGTTATATGCCATTTGATATTGGGGACTTGAACATCCTCCAATTTTGGTATCTGTGGGGATCCTGGAACCAAACTCTCTCATAGAACCAAACTCCCTACCAGAGAACAATCATACTGTATATGCATATATGTAAACACGTATACCTACATATAAAATGCTTTTATAGTTTTTTAAATAAAAAGAGAAACAGTCTTATTTTATTTTATTTATTTATTTTTTTGAGACAGAATCTCACTTTGTCATCCAGGGTGGAGTGCAGTGGCGCCATCCTTGCTCACTGCAACCTCCCAGGCTCAAGTGATCCTCCCACCTCAGCCTCCCTAGTAGCTGAGACCACAGATCCATGGAAAATTATCCACACCTGGATACTTTTTTGTACGTTTTTGTAGAGATAGGGTTTCACCATGTTTCCCAGGCTGGTCTCAAGCTCCTGAGCTTAACCAGTCCAGCCACCTCAGCCTCCCAAACTGCTGGAATTACAGGCATAAGCCACTGCACCCGGCCTGAGAAACAATTTTAAAATGTAGTTATTTATATAGGAAGGACAAGAGTAGGATGGAAGAGACAGGGACAGATGCTAAATTTTTGTATAGTTGACTCTGGAACCATGTGATATTTTATATAACTATAAAACAAAATCATCTGCATTTAAAATGGTTAAAATCATCACCATCACTTTTCAGTCCCAACTTTGTCATTTACCTACGCTGCCTGCTGTGGGAAAGTTTTTTAAATTTTCTAGATCCTAATTTCTTTTTCTGTAAGATAATAATCCTACCTCATAGTGTTGATGTGAGGATCAAATTAAATAACATATCTCAGGCAATTAACACAGTAGCCATTATAAAAAGGATTTAATAAAAGGTAGTGGTGGTTTTAGTTAACATACGATTTCATAGCGTGTATTATGCCAGACACTGTTCTAACCAACTGCCAGGTGTTAATTCAGTCCATTCTCAAATGACCCTATGAGGCTGGGGCTAATACTACCCAACCTTACAGATGAGAAATGAGGAATGAGTAGGCATCTTGCCCAAAGCCTCTCAACTGTGCTGGAGTTGCCATTCAAACCCATAGTTGTTGATCTTGCTATTTTCGACCCCATACATTTTCTGAGTGGGGCTGTTCTTGGCCTGAACCTGCTACTCATGTCAAAATGGTCCTAAGTTGTATGGAGATCTGAGGCTCTGGTCTGGGAATGTCCACAGGTAGGTGAAGGTGAGGCCCATAAATTCACCTGTCCCAGCGGTAGCCCTGGCAGTATAACTTCAGTCTCCTGAGATGGAAGTCATAGGAACTTTTGAACACCGCTCCACTGGACAATTATGAGGCTCTGACAGGCTCCCCGGCAGGCTGGCCAGGTTGGCAGGACTGGTTCCCACCACTCAGGTAGCTGCCCCCACACAGGAGACACGCTGCTTACTGAGTAAGAAGCCCGACATCTCCTCCTTTCACATTTATGCAGGGCTCTGAGGGTTTGCAGATTTAGGGCAGGCATCCTGAACACGCGCATCCCATGGCAAACTGTCCAAAGGACATGGTTTTAATGTGGGTCCCAGCCTACCCACCCACCAGGACCTGACTGAAACCCCACCTCCTCCATTCAGTATCTCCGTGTCATCCCAGGCAAACTCTGCTCTGCTCTTGATAAACACATGTCTCATGGTGCCACAGGTTGCTGCAATACGAGGTCATGCCCTACTCTCTCAATTAGAATGTAAGCCTCTAGAGGGTAGGAGTTTTGCCTTTTAACTCCTGATATTCTCCCCAGCAGCATTTTTCAAATATAGACCCAACCCAGTGGCAGTGTAGCTCTATTTGGAATAAGGAAGCAATTAAGATTAAATGAAGTCATAGGGGTGGGTCTGATAAGATTAGTATCATTCTAAGAAGAGATACCAGAGAGCATGAGCTCTCTCTTTCTCTCTTTTTCTCTCTCTCTGTCTCTCATATACAGACATATGAAGAGAGTGAGAAGGTGGCTGTCTGCAAGCCACAAGAGAGTCCTCATCAGAAACCTACCCTGCAGGATCTGAATCTTGGACTTCTAGTCTCCCAAGCTGTAAGATAACACATTTCTGTTTAAGCCACCCACTCTATGATATTTTGTTATGGCAGCCTGAGCAGAATAATGTGCCTAGAGGAAAGTTGTTTAGTGAAATGTGTGTGGTTGTGCATACGTGTGTGTGTGTGTGTGTGTGTGTGTGTGTGTGTGTGTGTGTGTTTATGAGTATGAGAGAGAGAGCTGGGTTTTGGGTTTTGATATAAAAATCTGTTTCTTAGTATTAATCATGATTCAGAAAGTTTGAGAGCAACTGTATTACCAGATTTTATGCATAGTGAGCACGTGATAAATAAATGATTAATAACAGGGAGGTGGCCAGGCACAGTGGCTTACTCCTATAATCCCAGCACTTTGGGAGGCCAAGGCAGGTGAATCATGAGGTCAGGAGTTCGAGACCAGCCTGACCAACATGGTGAAACCGATCTCTACTAAAAATACGAAAATTAGCTGGGTGTGGTAGCATTCACCTGTAGTCCCAGCTACTCAGGAGGCTGAGGCAGAATCACTTGAACCCAGGAGGCAGAGGTTGCAGTGAGCTGAGATCATGCCATTGCACCCCAGCCTGGGCAACAGAGAGAGACTTCATCCCACCCTGCCCCCCTAAAAAAAACCAGGGAGGAAAGAAAAGAGAGATTGAGAAAAGAGGAAAAGAAAGAGGCAGGGAGGAATGAGGAACAGAGGAAGGAATGACAGAAGGGCATTTGGACAATTTTCTGTCCTCAAGATAAGCAGAAATCATGGGCCCTGCCAGGGATGATTTACATAATTTGGGAAAAGTTTAGAAGAAACTGAGAAAGACAGAAGAAGAAAGAAAAAGACAGATAGGGAGTAACCAAAGAGTTCATGAACCAAAACCTCATAAATCAGTCCTGACATTTCATCATCTCATATTTTGACTCATTCTGCTTTGTGAGCCTTGATATAGGAGTTTGCAATAAATTTTAATTTCCTGTGGGCTTGAGAAAATTCAAGACTGTGATATTTGAAAATACTTTTAGGCCATCCAGCTCTTTCTTGCCAACTGGATTTCTTTTTGAATAGGTCTGATCTGATGGTGATTCAAGCATTGCTTTGTAGCCCAAGACTGAAATAACCAGGATAACACTGATCAGGGCGAAAGATCTTCCAGAAACCTTCTGGGCTTGTTTTTGTTTTTAAATCAGACTATCCATGAACTCAATATATTGATGCACACAGAAGAAATAATACCAGAGACAAACAGAGACATTTCTTAATGAGAGAGGAATACATTCAGTAGGAGAATATAATAGTCCTAAACATGTATGAACCTCATAAGAGAACTTTAAAAAACATGAATCAAAACCTGATAGAATTGGATCCAAGCTGAGAAAGCTCCCAATGGCCAAATTTTGAATAGCCTGAGCAACACAATAAATAATGTGGTATTGGATTATATCATAAAATATAAAATATATACCCTTAAATCAACATGGATATAAAAATGATAGAATAGATAAAAAAAAGAAGAGACAAATCTCCTCATAGAAGTATCCCAAATAATATATATTTCGGCCTTCCCTTGAGTGTGGCTCTGTTTAGTCATTTGCTTACAAAGAGTGAAGTGTGGAAAGGAGAGAAAAAGTAACTTTACCGTGCAGAAACCTGGCAAATGCCGCCTTGGCCTAGTAGTCAAGGTTAACTTCATCAGTGATAAGTCAGTGACAGTGTGTACCTTTGATATGATGTGATGAGAATGGCACTTCGCCTCTGTGATCTTCCTTCCCCAAACCCACAGCATCAGTCTAGCCATTAGGAAAACATCAGACAAACCCACATTGAGGGACAGTGTACACAATACTGGACCAGAACTCCTCAAAACTGTCAAGGTCATTAAAAACAAGGAAAGTCTGGAGAAACTGTTATAGACAAGAAGAGGCTAAGGAGATTTAATGACTAAATGTTATGTAATATCCTGTTTTAGATCTTGGAACAGAAAAAGGTTACTAGGAAGAAAATCATGACATTGAATAAACTGTAGTGTCTGGTTAAAAGCCCTGTTCGTTCCTTCATGCAACAAATGAACTGTAGTAATGTAAGATATTAACAGCAGGGAAACTGGGTTCAGTGCATGTGGCAACTCTATGTACTATCTTTGTAACTTTGCTGTAAACCCAAAACTCTTCTAAAAATAAGAATAAAGAATCAGAACTAAAAGGAAAAAGACAAATATAGAAGATTTCAATATTTATCTCTCAATAAATTGATGGAAGAAGTAGACAAAAATTAGTAAAAATATAGAAGGCTTGCACAACACTATTAATCAATGGACCTAATTGACATTTAGAGAACATGCTAAACAACAATAGCAAAATACATATTCTTTTCAAGAGGACTTGAAATATCTACAAAGATAGACCACATATTGACAGTGTAATGTTAAAGTCTCCCACT
>PVKP010020852.1:0-40092 GCA_004027715.1 Plecturocebus donacophilus
GTGGGGGGTAGGGAGTTGTGGGGAGATAGCATGGGGAGAAATGCCAGATATAGGTGAAGGGGAAGAAGGCAACAAATTACACTGCCACGTGTGTACCTATGCAACAATATTGTATGTTCTTCACATGTACCCCAAAACCTAAAATGCAATAAAAAAAAAAGAAGAAAAAAAAAGAAAATCAAAACCACGGCAAGATACCACCTCACAACCATTAGGATCATTAGGATGGCTGCTGTAAAAAAAATAGAAAAATTACGAGAGTTGGCAAGGATGTGAAAAAATTGGGACCCGTGGCCACTCTTGCAGGGAAGGTAAAATGGTATAGCCATTATGAAAAACAATATGGTAGTTCCTCAAAAATTAAAGAAATAACTACTATACGATTCAGCAATTTCACGTGTATATATACTCAAAAGAATTGAGAGCAGGAGCAGGATATTAGTACAGTCATGTTTATAGCAGCATAATTTATAGTAGGCAAAATGTGGAAGCAACTCAAATGTCCATTGATGAATGAACAGATAAGCAAAACATGATATATACACAGAATGAAATATTATTAAGCCTTAAAGGCAGATAATTCTGACATATGCTACAATGTGGATGAACCATGATGACGCTATGCTAGATAAAATAAGTCAGTCACAAAAGACAAATACTGCATGATTCCACTGATATGAGGTACCTAGAAGAGCCAAAAATCATAGAGCCAAAGTAGAATGTTGGTTGCCAGGGACTATGGTGAGTTGAGAATGGGAAGTTAAAGTTTAATGTTTACAGAGGTTTCATTTTAGAAGATTAAAAGATTTCTTGAAATGAGGAGCAGTGATGGTTGCATAACAAATGTAAATAATACTACTGAATCGTACACTTAAAATGGTTAAGATGGCATACTTTATGATATATGTATTTTATTTGAATTTTAAAGAGAAATTTTTTAAAAAGGGAAATCTTTTTACCAAAAGGTACTAAAATAACAGCACATCCATAAGAAAAATATGAGTATCTACTATTACTTTATACAAAAAATAAACTGAAATTGGTTTATATACTGAAATGGAAAAAGTGATTTCTCCCTAGTACTGGGGGTGCTCCTTTCCTTCAGCAGTGGCATAATCTGTTTGTTCTAATTCAGTAACTGCTGTATCTGTCTTTATTAATCAATTACTCACCCACACCCAGGCCTTCCTCATTGAGGGTCACCAATCATGAGGGCTGGGCACAGTAGCAGAACTGGGCCACTGAAAAAGTTCATTAGGGTTCACAAATTCTAGCAATTAATCATATGATCTTCCATATTCAATAAGCCAAACCAGGTGGCGGTAGAAGCAACAGATTAGAGTCACCTCTTTGTGTTGTCACTGATGGTGTCTCCTGATGATGAAACCAGTGAGGTTTCCCAGGTGGTAGGATCAATTTAATAAAACAAACAAGCAAAAACCGAAAAATAGCAGTGATTGAGAGATTTTATGGTGAAATCATGGACATAGAGAACCGATCTCCCTGAATCCCTTCCTCTTCTGTCCTGATTTTCTCAAACACCTCTTCCAAAGGGAATGTTTCCTCTGAGGAGCAGCTGCATGTAATGCTCACACTGTCTGCTAAAGACGTGTAGGCCACAGTGCAGTTAACATCATCTGTCTAGCAATTTTCTCAGTCACATCTTCCAAAGCCTATCTCACCACTTAAAAATGCCACCAACCTGAGACCAAGGACATGAAATGTGCATTGAACGTTTTGTCCATTAGCCCACTACTGGGGTCCCCATTGCTGTGCATTGAATGTTTTGTCCATTAGCCCACTACTGGGGTCCCCATTGCTGTCCCCATAGTTGTGACATCAACTAACTACAAGTGAACCAGATACTAAGCAAGGGAGAGAATAGTCTCCAGTGCCACTATGGTGTGGCCAGAATCTGCCAGCTTCACGGAATAGCAACTCCATGATGATAGTTGTCAATTACCACTGCATGCCAGTGACAGCCACCAGGTGACAGCAGAGGACCAAGGTATTGCATTTGCCAGACAAGGGCAGGTTCTACCCCCAGAGCTAAGGATCCCTGTCACCTTTAGAGAGAGAGATCAAATGCTGAGAGGGACCACAGTTCCCATAGGCCATTTTACACTCTGTGGCACTCAGATGAGGCTTAACTTTTGAGCCTATTGTGTTAGTGGCAAGATTACCATCTCCAGTCCAATAATGAACTGAGGCAGTGATGCTGACCATGAGAGCTAGAGGGCCCAGTCACCCACTTTGTTCCATGTTGTCTCACCTCATATGCATCCTTCCCATGGCATCCACAAAGGCAGAAAAATGTCTCATGAGGCTGCAGTAGTGGCTATCAATAGCTTGTTGCCCCATAGAAAGTGTCCTTAATATACCAGTCAGTTGTCACCAACCAGGCAGCTTACTGGCTGTTCCCGAGAATAGGTGAAAAGGGCATGTCTGGTTCTTATGAGCACTGATTAAGGCAAAGGTGATGGTTTTCCATTTAGTTCATTGGGCTATGGGCTCTTCCTGCAGTAGCTCTTCCAGAGTTGTCTCTGGGGCTAGACGGCTGCTGCCACCAGGTGGACACCAGCACTCTTAGTTTTCAGTAAGCTAAGCCCCAGCATCCTCATGAACTTCCTGGGAGTGGTCTCCAGATAGTCAAAAGCTGACCTATGAGTAATCAAGAGAGGGACAAGAAGGCCCTAAAGGTGAGGTCTCAACTTACTTGTGTAAAGAGAATTACCTACGAGATCAGACTTGCCCCATGAATTATTCCACTTCCATTTAATATGAGAAATCTGTGCATTTTCAATTCTGTCTTTAGTACATGAGGGGACCAATGCAGAATGGGAATATCTGGGTGCAATGGTAACTAGGAGTTTTCTCTAAGGCCCAGGTGCAGGACAGCAGCTGTGTCTCAAGCAGAAGATAGCAGGGAGCCATACCCTTGAAATCAGTGCCCCAAGGGGTGTGACCTGGGCAGAGGCTGTGTCCCTTTGCTGCAAGCTCCACACAGCATGGATAAAAGTAAAATATACCTGTAGTTCCCAAAGAGCCATGGGGTTTACAGAACCCAAATTAGGGGACTGCCAACGTGCCTATTAAACTATTTCCATTGCACCTGCTGCCCAAGTTACTCCCCACCAGGCTCCACTCCCCGCAAATAAATTTGGTTGATTTGACAGATTTTCTTTGTCACTTCATACACAGAGCTGACCAAAATACCAGGATGAGTCATGTTTCATCTGCAAACTCCAAACAGTCCCACTAAGTGCTAGTCTTCCTTTTAAAATAGTGAGGTCTGTAGAGTGGGTGTATTTCCCTTTACTGTCTCAGGAGTGGGTCTTTGAGCCTCTGTTCACATAGCTCTACAGACTTAACTTAGATGTCTGTTCTCTGTATCATCTTAGGACTAATGAGCCATTCCTGGGCTTTCCTATAAGGCAGAGTCTACTCCAAAACAGTTGTCAGCTGTTATTTATTGGAGCTTATCAGCAGAATCTCCCCATTGCAGTGGAATCACGTCAGGTTCTGCAAGGAGAAACTCATTCTACATTTTGGTCCATCTGTTGGTAGCAAATACAGGAGAATTCAGTGCTCATGTAGCCGGACAAAAAACAGGTTTGGGAGGTTCGGGTGACCTTTGAGGGAAACTGATTATTGACACTTGATGCCAAAGAGATTGGTGAAAAGCACTAGCCATGCCCCAGACAGTGTACTGTCAGTTGAGAAGTTGATTTAACTGCAGACACAAAGTTTGCAAGAGTCAGGGCTAGTGCCAACAACTGATTCAGTTGGCAATGATCCACTGTGGATAGAAACATCCACTTCAGTCTTCCAATGAGGCAGAAATAATCTTCTAGTATGTTAAGTCCCTGACAGGTGGGACTTTATTTTTTACAAATAAGGCAAATATTTGTCCAGTTAATGAAATGGATGAATTTAAACTGGTGGCATTGACCTATATGATCTCCACTATACATTACTGCAGTTACATTCAGCAATTCAACGGTTATTTGATTTTGGGGACATTTTGGACACTAGGACAATTATTGACATTTTTAACAATCATCAATCACACCTTCTGTAGAAAGCATTTAAATAATTCCAGATGATGCATAAATTATGGCACCTAACTGCTTTGAATAAAATGGCTAAGAAAAATGTGAGCATAAAACATCCTTTACTAGGTGATACAGTTTGGCTCTATCCCCACCCAAATCTCAACTCGAATTGTATCTCCCAGAATTTCCATGTGTTGTGGGAGAGACCCAGGGGGAGGTAATTGAATCATGGTGGCTGGTCTTTCCTGTGCTTTTCTCATGATAGATGATAAGTCTCATGAGATCTAATAATGGGTTAATCAGGGGTTTCCACTTTTGCTTCTTCCTCATTTTCTCTTGCCACCACCATGTAAGAAGTGCCTTTCATCTCCCACCTTGATTCTAAGACCTCTCCAGCCATGTGGAACTATAAGTCCTATTAAATCTCTTTTTCTTCCTAGTCGCAGGTACGTCTTTATCAGCAGTGTGAAAATTACCTAATACAGTATATTGGTACCAGTAGAGTTGGGTATTGTTGAAAAGATACCCAAAAATGTGGAAGCAACTTTGGAATAGGGTAACAGGAAGAGGTTGGAACAGTTTGGAGGGCTCAGAAGAAGACAGGAAAATGTGGGTAAAGTTTGTAGTCCTAGAGACTTATTGAATGGCTTTGCCCAAAGTGCTGATAAGCAATAGGGACAATAAAGTCAGGCTCAGGTGGTCTCAGATGAAAATGAGGAACTTGTTGGGAACTGGAGCAAAAGTGACTCTTGCAATGTTTTAGCAAAGAGACTGGTGGCATTTTGCGCCTCCCTTAGAGATTTTTGGAACTTTGAACTTGAGAAAGATGATTTAGGGAATCTGGCAGAAGAAATTTCTAAGCAGCAAAGCATTCAAGAGGTGACTTGGGTACTGTTAAAGGCATTCAGTTTTAAAAGAGAAGCAGAGCATGAACGTTTGGAAAGTTTGCAGCCTGACTATGCACACACACACACATGCCAAACCCCCCCCCCCAAAAAAAAACAACAAAAAAGCATTTTCTGGGGAGAAATTCAAGCTGGCTACAGAAATTTGTATAAGTAGCAAGGATCCTAATGTTAATTCCCAAGACAATGGGGAAAATGTTTCCAGGCCATGTCAGAGACCCTCAGGGAAGCCCCTCCCATCACAGGCCCAGAGGCCTAGAAGGAAAAAGTGGTTGAATGGGCCAGGCCCAGGGTCTCCATGCTGTGAGCAGCATATGGACTTGATGCTCTTTGTCCCAGCCACTGCAGTCATGGCTGAAAGGGGCCAATATACAGCTCAAGTCTTGGCAGCTTCCATGTGGTGCTGAGCCTGCAGGTGCACAAAAGTCAAGAACTGAGGTTTGGGAACCTCCACGAAGATTTCAGAAGATGTATAGAAATGCCTGGATGTCCAGGCAAAAGTTTGCTGTAGGGGTGGGGCCCTCATGGAGGACCTCTGCTAGGGCAGTGCAGAAGGAAAATTTGGGGTTGGAGCCCCCACACAGTGTCCCTACTGGGGCACTGCCTAGTGGAGCTATGAGAAGAAGGCCACTGTCCTCCAGGACCCAGAATGGTAGATCCATCAACAGTTTGGACCATGCACCTGGAAAAGCTGTAGACACTCAACATCAGCCCATGAAAGCAGCCAGGAGAGAGGCTGTACCCTGCAAAGCCACAAGGGCGGAGCTGCCCAGGACCATGGGAATCAACCTCTTGCATCAGCATGACCTGGATATGAGACTTAGATTCAAAGGAGATAATTTTGGAGTTTCAAAATTTGATTGCCCATGGGATTTTGGAGTTGCATGGGCCCTGTAACCCCTTTGTTTTGATCAATTTCTCCCACTTGGAATGGCTGTGTTTACCCAATACTTGTACCCCCACTGTATCTAGGAAGTAACTAGTTTGTGTTTGATTTTTACAGGCTCATAGGCAGAAGGGACTTGACTTGTCACAGATGAGACTTCAGACTATGGACTTTTGGGTTAATGCCAAAATGAGTTAAGACTTTGGGGGACTGTTGGGAAGACATAATTGGTTTTGAAATCCAAGGACATGAGATTTGAGGGGGCAGGGGTGGAATGATATGGTTTGGTTATGTCCCCACTGAAATCTCAACTTGAATTGTATCTCCCAGAATTCTCATGTGTTGTGAGAGGGACCCAGGGGAAGATAATTAAATCATGGGGGCTGGTCTTTCCCATGCTATTTTCATGATAGTCAATAAGTCTCACAAAATCCGATGGTTTTATCAGGTGTTTCCATTTTTGTTTCTTCCCCATTTTCTCTTACCACCACCAGGTAAGAAGTGCCTTCTCTCTCCTGCCATGGTTCTGAGGCCTCCCCAGTCATGTGGAACTGTAAGTTCAATTAAACATCTTTTTCTTTCCAGTCTCAGGTATGTCTTTATCAGCAGCATGAAAATGGACTAATACACTAGGCATAAGAATGACACAATGGACTTTGGGGACTCAGGGGAAAGAGTGGGAAGGGAGTGAGGGATAAGAGAGTACAAATTGAGTTCATTGTATACTGCTTGGGAGATGGGTGCACCAGAATCTCACAAATCTAAGTTACTGAAGAACTTACTCATGTAACCAAAAACCACCAGTTTGCCCAAAATGTATGGAAATAAGAAAATAAAATCTAAAAAATCCTTTGTTGTGTTTCTCATTACTAATAGGTAACATATTTTTGTGCCCCTATAATGATTACAGTTAATAATCAGCACAAATGAACTCTTAAAGAACATATTTTGCCTCTAGAACAAGCCTAATGCCATTCTGTAGGCAGCTGGGAGATTTTGTAGCTGTTCCTTAAATAACATATTTGTTACCTACTCATGAAGTCATTAAGTAGCTACTGATATGTTAGAAATTAGAGCTGAAAAAGTCTTTAGACCTATTAAATGACAGTGACTTGTTTTATGTGAGCACATATTCACCATCCCTCTCTCACCTTTGAATTACTCACCCTTTGTCTCACACCTTCCTGGAAGTATCTGTTCCCTTTCCTTGTCTCCTTTTCTGTGCTCCTCTCTGTTTCTCAAAGTCAAACCAGGTCAGGCTATGAACTGAAGAGATACCAAGATTTTCCCTGTGCAGCTTTCTGCTGGATTCTTCCTAGAGGAATGCATCAGTTACTGTCAGATTTAGTTCTGGGTTATGGCATCACTTTTCATCTTTTTCCATCAGAGTAAGAAAAAAATACTGTACTTTCTCTACAAGAGTGAGAGATCTGGTCCCAAATTTAGCAAACTAGTGCTTGTTGAAATGAAATACTTCAACAAGCTTGAGGGAAGTCACTAAAGAAGTCAGTTTCCTCATTTTGATTTCAGGTGATAATAATGAGTACTCCTTAAGGAGAACTGTCAAGATCTGATGTGGCTGGGCACAGTGGCTCATGCCTGTAATCCCAGCACTTTGGGAAGCCAACACAGAAGGAGTGCTTGAGTCCAGGAGTTCAGGATCAGGCTGAACAAAATAGCAAGATGCTGTCTCTGAAAACAATATATATATATATATATATATATATATATATATATATATATATAATTTTAAAAGATCTAATATAGTAATAATGCACAGTGAAGGGCTTTGACAATGATATCATGCTATGCAGATGCACAGTATGATTATAAATCAGATAGAGATAAACTTGATAAAACAGGAAGGAAAAACTTCATACATCAGACTGATCTTAGATAAGGTCACCACATGGTATCTCCATGGAGTCACAGATGCTTCTGAAAACTGGAAATAGGAGTCTTGCAACCAAATCTGGGAAAGGCATGAGCTGAAATCAGCCTGATCACTGCTAAATACGAAATCAGGTCACTGCTAAATATGAAAACTTGTCACAACATTTTGTTAGTGTAAGTTCTAAGCCTAAAACAAATTAAGTTGTTGAATTCATTCAGATAATTGTTTTAAAGGGAGACTGAAACAGGTCTCTGGAACCCTTTTTGTTTCAGATCATTTTAATTGAAAAGAAGGGAGACTATGTTACTAAATCAATCCTGCCCCGTCAAATTCTCTGTCCCTCCCTTTGTCACACTCAGATGACACTGTCCCTCTGTAGGGCTTGTTGCCCAGTGTTTGAAATGGTGTACAAGTTCTCAGGATGAGCTGGTCAGGGGATGCCTATATTGTTTTTCCTCTCCCAGTTTCACAGTGGAATGTCTTACCATTGGTCATTCAGGAGTGAAACCCTGTGTTATCTCAGAGTTTTCTAAGTGGTGATCCCAAAGGACTCCAGAGCGGGGCTGGCTTTGGGTAGGGAGAATAGAGGACACTGGGCTAGAAGGGGGAGATGTTGTAGGGGTTCATGAGGTCATTAAATTAGTAACATATTGCCAGACACACTGGCTGTAATCTCAGTGCTGTGGGACACCAAAGCAGGAGGATCTCCTGAGTCCAGGAGTTGGAGACAAGTCTGGGCAACTAAGTGAGACCCTGTCTCTACAGATAAAACTTAAAACTTAGCTGGGTGTGGTAGTGTGTGCCTGTAGACCTAACTACTCAGGGGTCTGAAGTGGGAGACTCACTGGAGCTCAGGAATTCAAGAATGCAGTAAGTTATAGTTGTGCCACTGCACTCTGGCCTAGGTGACACAGTGAGACCCTGTCTCTAAAAAATATTTTATTTTTATTTATTTATTTGTTTATTTTAAGATAGAGTCTGCCTAGGCTGGAGTGCAGCAGTGCAATCTTGGCTGACTGCAATCTATGCCTCCCAGGTTTAAGTGATTCTCATGCTTCAGCTTCCCGAGTAGCTGGGTGACAGGTGCGCACCACCACCACCATCTAATTTTTGGAATTTTAGTAAAGACGAGGTTTTGCCATGTTGACCAGACCGGTCTCAAACTCCTGGCCTCAAGTGATCTGCCCGCCTCAGCCTCCCAAAGTGCTGGGGTTACAGGCACAAGCCACCATACCGGCCTAAAAAATATTTTAAAAGGAAAATTAAAATGAGTAACATTTATTATAAATATATGTACAATTCATTTTCAAATGACAGTATATAGTATTGTGCTAAATAAAATGCAACTGTATTTAAAAGCATTACCAAGTTCCCATGTACTTTTGTGGCACTTTTTTTTTTTTTAATGGAGTCTCACTTTGCTGCCCAGGTTTGAGTGCAGTGGCACAATCTCAGCTCACTGCAACCTCTGTCTCCTGGGTTCAAGTGATTCTCCTGCCTCAGCCTCCCATGTAGCTGGGACTATAGGTGCCCACCACCATGCTGGGCTAGTTTTTGTATTTTTAGTAGAGAGGGGGTTTCACCTGGCCAACATGGCTTCTAACTCCTGACCTTAGGTGATCCATTTGCATCGGCCTCCCAAAGTGCTGGATTACAGGTGTGAGCCACTGCACCCAGCCGTGTGGCACTTTTTGATAACAACGTAGGTTATATGAATACAGTTTTTTGAATCAATGACCTGTTTGGATTCTGGCCCACCAGTCACGAGCTGTCTGGCCTTGAGTAATCGTTTATTTTCTCCTCTCCATCATGTGGATAATAACAGTACCTGTCTCCTAAGCATGATTCAAGGATTACATGAGATTATCCATGCAAATTACAAGGAGTAATAGCTCAAGTGGAAGCTTCTGTCACCCTCACCATCACATTGTTTCTCAATCACACTTTATGAATGAGTGCTGTGACGGGCAGGTCTGCACAGAGTGTGGATGTTGTAAAAGGATCCTCATCCTTGGGAAGATTGGCAGCCCCTGGTCTGGATGAAGCCTAAGGTGAAACCTTGAATGCTCCCCTGCAAAACTCTTTGTTGACCTTATCCATAGCTTTCTTCCAGTCCAGACATTTACATTATAGATTCTCTCCCTTCTGGGAACAGCGTTCTGCTTCTCCGAGAACAGTTGCTCCTCCTCCAGACCCAGCTGCCTGTTTCAGAGGTCTGGGCTGTCCATCAGAGAATCCTGCCCTTTGGCCATGGTTGACAAGTCCAATGGCAGGAATGCGACTCAAGACCAACCTACCATATCTCTCCCTGGGATTTTTCACACTGCAGTTCGGCTTAGAGCTGGTGACACCCATGTTTCCCACACAGGAGAGAAAATTAGAGAAAACAAAGCACAAATGCGGAGAAAAGCTGAGGTGATACAAAATCGAGAATGATGGTGACATTCAGGTTCCTTCATCTCTCTGACTGGGTGGTTGTGTTCATCATGTGTTTTGATTTTTTCAGTTCATGCTATTTGGTACCTTTGAGAGCCTTATGAAGTCAGGGAGAGACAGACCCTCCCTGGGTTAGTTAATTTCTAAAGATAATAGAGTATATTTGGAATCATGCCTGTCACATGTAAGTCAACCATTCCCTTTATCTAACCCTCACATACCAAACCAGTGTTACCCCTACCCTAAACGTACCCAGAGACAGGACCAGACAGCCAGACCATATGCCCCAGAGCCTGCTGGAATTATTCAGAACAGCACACCATAGACTGTTCTCCATCCAGCCTCAATTCTCTCTCAGAAACAATAATAAAGGCTCTGGCCTCGGTGTTCCCTCCTTTCTGCTTTCACCACCTGACCCAAACCTCATGTTTCCCCTGCTGAAGCCCTGTGTGCTGTGGCATGCCCTTTCTCTTTGGAAAGGTAAGTACAATCATGCCTAGGTACTTAAGGAGGATTACTTCCAGGACCCCCATGGGTATTAAAATTTGCAGATGTTAAGTCCCCCCTATAAAATGGCATAGTATTTGCATATAACCTATGCACATCTTCCTGTACACTTTAAGTCATCTCTAGATTACCTACAATACCTAATACAAAATAAGTGCTATGTAAGTCATTGTTATAGTGTATTACTTATTTGTATTATTTTTCACTGTTGTATTTATTTTTATTTTAATATTTTTTATCTGCAGTTTCATTGAATTGACAAATGTGAAACCTGCAGATACAGAGGTGAGGGGAGGAGGTAACTGTAATAAATTCTTTTTCCAATGGCACCAGCCTTTCTGTGTCATCATTCAGTCACCTTCATGAGTTAAAATCCCACAGGTACATTTTGGGATGGTTGAGCAGCCAGCGAGGTGACTCAGTGTTCCATAAGGACTGTGCCTCCCGCTGCTCTTGGCTCATTAACTGACTGTGCCAACCAGCAAGCTCTACCTGGGAGGGCACTGCCAGCTGGTGGGGTGCCTGTGCTCTGGCTGCACTGACTGCCTTGTGCTACCTCTGCTGTGTCCTTTCATGGTTTTCTAGTCTAAATTGTGCTAAGGGAAGGACAGCAGATCTGGCTTTGCACAGGTAGTACCATTAGGAGTGAGAGAGGTCCCAAGTGCACGCCTTATTAGACCTACTGACCAGGCAGATGTGAAGTTAAGCAGGCAATTTGCACTAATTAGCACAGTAAAGACTTCCTGGAGAGAGGAGGAGCAGGGGGTGGATGTCCCTAGGGTGCTTTGAGAGCACCCAGACTGATGACCTGCCTGCCAAGACCGTAGACAGGGCTCACCCCAGAGCATTCAGGAGCTGGGCATTCAGGCCCAGGCACAACTCCCTTCTTGTAACAAATCTTCTCTTACTCCGGTGGACAAAGTCCTGGGCAAGTGAGGTCCTCCTTGAACAGTCCATTGGGGTTGACATTGACTGGTGGGCCCCTGAGCATTGGGACCCTCTGAAGATACTCACCCATTTGATTCCATATTTGGACAGGCCCATCTCTAATGTTTGGCGGTTAGGTATAGGGTATCTCCTCATGGCAAACCAGGACTCCTCAAATCCTTAAATATTGCTATATGGGCAAATCTCTTTGTTGTTCTGGATTTGCTGCTATTGTGATTCATTCCTCGACCTGGTGGGGTGCAAGGGATCACATCCCTGGAGATGGAAGGTCCAATTCTTCATGAAAGCAGAAAAGAGGAGTAAAAATTCCCATCCTGCTCTCCCTGAGATGCCTGGAGATGTTCCTTAGCCTATGAAAGCTTGTAAATCTCCTGGCCAACATGCTTGGGCACTCCTGACACCACGATTTCTCAACGGAAGAGCCTCTTCTTAAAACTCAATTGCCCCAAAATCAGAACTCTGCCATGACTGCCTTCTTGGACGTAGCTCCCAGGCCCTCTGAGGTTACTTGGGAAACCCTAGAAAGGGAGGCCTTTGCCCACAGCAGAGGCCATCAGGACCACCAGGAGCTTGTCAGGTAAGCACTCAGTGACAAAACAAACACAGCAACAAAAAACTGATATTGGAAGGAGACCAAAAAAGAAAAGTAAAACGTTTAGCCATCTAGAAATACAACCTATTCTAAAGATTTAGTTTATGAGGAAAAAAAAGAAGAGGGAAAGGTATTGATTATGCTTTGCACGGGGACTGTGACAAGGACCCTGGGCCCTTCCCCTCCTGCTCCCCAACTTTTCTCACAGTTACTCATTCTATCCAATCAACAACGGACAAATATTTCACTCTTACTAATGTGACTAACATGTGCTGCTTAATGAAAATAAATCATTCTTTAAAAAATACCCCACATGCACTCGTATGTTCATTACGGTACTATTCACAATAGCAAAAACATGGAATCAACCTGGATGCCCGTCAATGGTAAATTGAAAAAAGAAACTGTGGTGCATACACACCATGGGATACTATCTATGGAGCCATGAAAAACAATGAATCATTTCCTTTGCAGTAACATGGATGGAGCCAGAGGCTATTATCCTAAGCAAATTAACACAGGAATAGAAAACCAAATACTGTATACTCTCATTTATAAGAAAAAGGTAAATATTAGGTAAGCATGGACATAAAGATGGCAATAATAGAGCTGGAGACTACTAGAGTGGGGAGAAAGGGAGGGGAGCAAGGTTTGAAAAACTGCCTATTGGGTCCTATGCTCACTACCTGAGTGACAAGATCATTTGTACAGCAAACCTCAGTGACATGCAATTTGCCCATCTAACAAAGCTGCACATGTACCCTCTGAACCTAAAATAAAAGTTAAGAAATGTGTTAATATTGCGTGGTTAATAACAGCATTCTTCTTCTTCTTCTTCTTCTTTTTTTTTTTGATACAGAGTCTTACTCTGTTGCCCAGGCTAGAGTGCAGTGGCATGATCTTGGCTCACTGCAACCTCCGCCTTCCAGGTTCAAGCAATTCTTCTGCCTCAGCCCCCTGAATAGCTGGGACTACAGGTGCATGCCACCATGCCAAGCTAATTTTTGTATTTTTAGTAGAGATGGGATTTCACCATGTTGGCCAGGCTGGTCTCAAACTCCTAACCTTGTGATCTGCCTGCTTAGGCCTCGCTAAGTGCTGGGATTACAGGCTTGAGCTACCACGCCTGGACATAAGAACATTCTTTCTAAGGTAAATAAACTTAGTTGGTTTTCACCTCACAATCACATCCAGTACAATAGAATCCACACTTAGCTATCTCTTCATTATCTAAAGAAATAAAACAATTGTTGTCCTGAACAAGAATCCTGAAATCTCATGACGAATGAGCACGTTAAATTTGGAATGCAAATATTCTTGAGTAGGTCTAAGATTAATGCTTTTTGCCAGATAAATTAGATTTTACTGATGTTTATTTCACTAATTTCCTTATTTTCTGATGATAAATATTTTAATGCACATTAGTTGCCCAGCAAATTAATATTACTTTAGTGCAGCAGCTCAGCATTTGCTATGTCTTTTTATAATGTAACCTTTGAAGGAAGGGTTGAGTTTTGACAACTTTGGCCTGGTGGTAAGTTTGGCACAGTTAAGGCTTACCTCAGAACCAAATTGCATCCATTCATATAGTCTCTGGTGGCTGCATAAATAGGGCCAGGCCTCTAGGTCCAGAAGCTAGGTGGGAGTAACAAGCATGAGAGTAAAATCAGCTTTTGAATTTCAAATCCCCAACTGATGACCAGACATGCATTCAATTACCAGCCTTAACCAGTGTGTTTTTACCAATTGTGTTCAGACTTCCTTTCATACTCCCAAATGATGAGAAAAATAACGTTCCTAATCTAACCAGAAAACACCAATTTCCAAATGAGAAACATTCTCAAAACACCTGACCAATTCTTCTGCAAACTGCCATAGTCATCAAAAAGAAGCAACATCTGAGAAACAGTCATAGCCAAGAAGAACACAAAAAGTCATGATCAGGAAATACAACATGGTGTTGAAGCAGGAGTAGACACAAGAAACAGACCTCTTGGACACCGAACTAGGAAGGAAGAGGTGATTTATTTGTCCTGGAACAAGGCGACATAGTTGTCTAACAGTCAAGCTCTTCTAACAAAGAGAAGCTCTGCCTTTATGTAGTTTTACAACTCTAGATATTACACTTGAAAGAGTCTTGGGTTTACAGTCTTAGAAATTACATGTGAAAGGGTCTTGGGTTTATAGTTTTAGAAATTACATGTGAAAGGGTCTTGGTCCATGGAGTAGGCATGGGGTGGAGATTTGATCTTGTTTAAGTAAAACAGTGCCTTCCGGAAAGATTCCCCGATACTATGCCTGCTATCTATAGGAAGGTGATTTAGGAGGCACTGGTTGGCCAGCCTTTTCTTCTATAGAAATGCAGTGTGGAAGTCAAGGGAGAGGTGATCCTAGATGCTTGGGTCTCTTTCCTCACTGTCATGTTGGGATCCTATACAGAAAAAGAACATTAGGAGTTGAAAACTTAAGTCTACACAAAACCCGCAGGTAAATGTTTATAGCAGCTCTATTCATCATTGTCAAAATTTAGAAGCATCCAAAATGTCCTAAATGAATGAATAAATGAACTCAGGTACATTCAATCAATGGAATTTTAGTAGCAGGTGAAATAAAGGGACTTGGTGATATTCAATCATTGGAATCTTATCAACACTTAAAAGAAATGAGCTATCAAGTTATAAAAAACAAAGAGAAACCTTAAGTGTATATTACTAAGTTAAAAAGTCAATATAAAAAGGCTACATACTGTAAGATTCCAACTATATGACATTCTTAAAAAGACAAAACTATGGAGACAGTAAAAGGATCAGCAGTTGTCGGGGTTTGAGGGGACAGAGTGGTAAGTAGACAAAACACAGAGGATTTTTAGGGCAGTTAAACTGTTCTGTTTGGTATCATAGTGGTGGGTATTGTCATTATACCTTTCTTAAATAATTGAGATTAACATGTCATGATACATTTCTCAAAACCCAGAGAATGTACAGTACTTAGAGTGAACCTAATGGAAACGATGGGCATTGGGTGATAATGATATGTTCATGTAGGTTTATTACTGATGGCAAATGTACTACTCTGGTTCATGATGTTGAAGGTAGGGGAGACTGCCTGCGTGTGGGGAGGGGTGCATAGGACTTCTGATACTTTCCACTTAATTGTGCTATGAACCTAAAACTACTCAAAAAACAAAGTCTGTCAATAATAATAAAAAATATAGAACAATGGGTAAATCCTAAGCAAGTCTGAATAAAGTATGGACTTCAATTGATAATAATGTATCAATATGTGTTAATTAGTTGTGACCAATGTATCATAGTAATGTAATAATAATGTATAAATATGTGTTAATTAGTTGTGACCAATGTACCATAGTAATGTAACAGATAAATAGGGAACCCAGGTGAGAAGTGGAAGGATAACTCTCTTTGCAGTTCTCTGTAAACCTAAAAGTATTCTAAAACTTTTTTAAAAAACTAAAAAGGGAAAGCATGAAGGGACGGAGAGAGGAGAGTTCCACAGTTTATCAATGTATGGGTATGTTGCCTCATTTGTGTTTAGAATAATAGCAGTGACTTTCAGATAATTCTTCTCTAATTGTGTGTTGGACACTGTGCTTGGGCCCTCTGAGTCTTGGCTCCATATCTGTCCCATGAGGACCTGAGCAGACTTTCTGCCTGGGGTTCTTGTGAAATAGGCCTTTGTGTACTCATCCCTAGGAATTACAGAGCCCCTTGGTCCTGGGAGCATGGGGAGGTGGAAGGGCTTGAACCTACTGGAACCGACTATGCACTGCATGGTCGGGGCTCCGCGTCCTCTGTAGTCTCCCCAGAGCCACTGGAAATGGAGCTCATTTCCTAAGTTCATGGAGATGTGAAGAAAGCATGGGGAGACTGCCTTAGCACAGTGCCTGGTACGATGTAAGCTCATTGGAGGAAGCGTGCATTTCTCCCCTTGGACATCCATAACAGTATGGGTGGTGTAAGGAGCATCAGGAGCCAGTGACACCAACAGAGAGGGGCTGGCACTGGAGCCTGGCCTTGAAGGATGAGGTGGTGTGTGCCAGGCGGAGAGGGACGGGAAGGGGAGCCCAAGGGCAGGGAACAGCAGAGGCAAAGGCAGGCAGTGGGCAAGGGCATGGAGTATAGTGGGACAGGGTTTCAGTGTGGCCAGATTGCAGTGTGTGTGTACATGTGTGTGTGCATGTGTGTCTGTGTTTCTGTGTGTGTCAGTGTTTCTGTGTCTGTATGTGTGATTCTGTGTGTGTATGCCTATGAGTAAGTGTGTTTGTGCATGTGTCTATGTGTCAGTGTGTGGGTCTCTGTGTGTCTATGAGTATGTTTCAGTGTGTATCTTTGAGTGTGTTTGAGTGTGTGTCTTTGAGTGTGTTTGTGTGTGTCTTTGTATGTGTGTCAGTGTCTATGTGTATGTGTCTGGGTGTGTGTACCTGGAAATGAGGTTGGGATGGCAGGATGAGCCAAGGAGGCAACTGCCCCACAGCCACTCTGATGCTGTGCCGCTGAGTCTAGTAGGGAAAGATCGAAGAAGACACTGGAAAGGGAGTCACATGAAGAAGAAGGGCCCTGGGAGCCAGTGGGGAATATTCGGTGTCACCTGGTAAAGCTCAGATAACCACTTAAGGCCCTACTATGAGGCAAAATGATTCTGCTCCACTTTATGATAATAGCTTAGCTCAGTAAAAATTCCCGGATTCTACCAGGCTCTGAGAGGCTGGTAAAGAGGGAATTTTTAACATAAATTTCCCTACTGCTAGAATTAGGAAATCCTCTGTTTATGCGGTAACTTCAGATGCTAAAAGGAACTCAGGCACTGAGAAGGCTTCGGCAACTTCAATCACCCATTCAACAAATATTTACTGAGAGTGACAGGCAGGAAGAGAGCAGACCATGGATGTAGAGAATCTCACATTCAATTATGAGATCTCCCTTTTCCTGACTCTGTGAACTTGGACAAGCTATTGCATATCTCCAGTTATGTATTACTAAGTAAAAAAGTACTATTTTTACATTTTTTTTTACCCAGAGTAAACAAGAAAGAGCCTAGAGGAAGCATTTAATGGCGCAGGTAACCCGCCTTTTCACTGGATTACATCCAGCACTTTCCCTGCAGGAACAGGCTCCCTCGGAGGGGCGTGGCGGGGAGGAGCTGTGAGTAAGGTGTCAACGTAATTGTTATAAAAACCCAGTCAGCCTGGCTCCTGTTGAATAGTCCACCCCCTTGCACACTACCTGAGACAGCTGCAGCCTGCAATTCACTCCTGGGATCGCACTGGATCTGTGTGCTCAGAACAAGGTAAGAGCCTTGCTCCTTTAACAGCTTTATTACATGCCACCACTTCTCACTCCACTGAGGGCCTGGAGTTCCTTGGACCTGCATCCCATCATGGGCAGGGGGAGGCTGAGTCCCAGGGCTGTGAGAAATGGCTGGGTGTCGGTCGGGCATTTGTAGCCTACTCTTCACTATTTATTGCTGTTCTCTGCCCTTTCATGATTGTCTTTCTCCTCCTTAACCCTAGAAGGAGGCCAACTTCTAGGGTAGAAATCAGATCAGGACCATTTCCTGGGCCTGCCTGCCTCTTTTTATAAAACTTCTGTGTTTTGTTTTAAATGGAGCACAAATAATATAAATCATCTTATTATCATGCATTATATCAAACTAAATTGGCATCATTCATAGCTGTTTTTCTTATTCTTTGCCAATGTTTTTAAAGGGCAGAGTAAATGTGAAAAGCAAAAGGGATCAACCAGGGTGACAGAAAGGAATAAGGAGATTAATCTGGCTACCCATACCAGCTTTGAGACTTGCCCACTATGAGATCCTGAGCAATTTATTTACCTGTCTGAGCCTTAAGAGTCAGAGCTGTCACCTGGGATAACATACTAATAGTTACCTAGAAGGGCTGTTGTGTGAACTTAACAAGGTGGGAATCGAACCCAGGACCAGTACTTAGCACACAAGAGGTGTCATATAGAAATGGACTTCTCTTCTGCTATTAAGCATGGGTTTTTATTGTACACATGATCAGATCCATGCAGTTCAGTGTGACATTGATGTTCATGCTATTGATTCAATGATTTCTCGTGATCCTTGTCTTTGATCTTGTAGTGTGAACTATCTGGTTGAAATTCACCTCTCTCCATGCTGGCTCACTTTGCCCAGGCAAATCAAACAACCTCCCCACCTCATGCCTTTCCTTTGGCTCTTACTTCCTCCCAAAAAGCTCCCCCACCCCCACAACCCCACCCACCACACCCAAACCCCAGGCATGTTCAACTCTGGGTCAACGTCACCTTCCATGACGGTTACCATATCCTTTCTCATTTTGGGCATTTGTGTCCATATGGAGTTATGAGATAGAAATTCAGCCTTTTGGAGTTGGAAGAGAGTTTGGAGCAGTAGCTTGTTTCAGATTAAGTTGAGGCGGAGAGGATGGGCTAGATTCTCTGATTGATGCCATTTAAATTCTCTCAAAGAGTGGCTTTTAAGTTCTCTCAAACCTGAGGTTTCTTGTTCATGGTGATATCTTAAACACCTACTTTAGTGCTCAATAAATGCTTGTTGAATGAGTGAATGAAAGAACGAGGAGTGAACAAGTGCAGGAGGTGATGAGTGCATAAATGAGAAATGAGAGTTCGTGAGGCTCCAAGGAGTGGTAGTTTTATGACACTCAAAACTCAAGTCAAGTGGAAATGTGAGTAGACAGGCTGCTTGTCTAGTGCCTCTAGGAGCCAGAAGCATTCTTGGTCTACTCCGAAATCAGGCAGATACCTGTCAGGGTGGAGGGAGGCCAGTGTGTAGTCCTGCATAGCTGAACTGCTGCCTGTCACTGACTCACCTGCCTTTTGTCAAACAGGTGCCCGCCCAGCTGCAGTCATGAGGATCTGTAGCCTCACCCTGCTCTTTTTCCTCCTACTGGCTGCTCAGGTGCTCCTGGTGGACGGACAAAAAAAAGTGAAGAATGGACTTCACAGCAAAGCAGTCTCAGAACAAAAGGACACTCTGGGTAACACCCAGATTAAGCAGAGGAGGAAGCCTGGGAACAAAGGCAAGTTTGTCACCAAAGACCAAGCCAGCTGCAGATGGGCTGTGACTGAGCAGGAGGAAGGCATCTCTCTCAAGGTCGAGTGCACTCGATTGGACCATGAATTTTCCTGTGTCTTTGCTGGCAATCCAACCTCATGCCTAAAGCTCAAGGACCAGAGAGTCTATTGGAAACAAATTGCCCGGAATCTGCGTTCACAGAAAGACATCTGTAGATATCCCAAGACAGCCGTGAAAACCAGAGTGTGCAGAGAGGATTTTCCGGAATCCAATCTTAAGCTAGTGAGCTCCACTCTACTTGGGAGCACAAAGCCCAGGAAGGAGAAAACAGAGATGTCCTCCAGGGAACACATCAAGGACAAAGAGACCACTCCCTCTAGTCCAGCAGTGACCCAGACCGTGATCACGAAAGCTCCTGAGTGTATGGAGGACCCAGATGTGGCAAACCAAAGGAAGACTGCCCTGGACTTCTGCGGAGAGAGTTGGAGCTCTCTCTGCATATTCTTCCTCAGAATGATTCAGGACACGTCATGCTAATGAGGTCAAAAGAGAATGGATTCCCTTAAGAGATGTCATGTCATAAGTCCCTCTGTATGCTATAAAGCTCTCTACAGCCCCCAATAGATAGGAACTTTTGTGTTAAGTGAGTACAACAAAATATTTAAACAGATTTTGTAATTTTTGCTTTTGTGTTTTGGAATTTGCTTTATTTTTCTTGGATGTGGTAAGTCTTTGAGCTGAATGAGCCAGAGTGATAATTTCAGTGAGAAGAACTTTCTGCTGAATTAACAAAGATAATAAAATTCTGGATGTTTTTCAGAAATACATTCAAACATTGCTTGGTTTCTCTGTGTCTGGTCCCAAATAAACTCATAAAGTAGTCCCCATATATTAATGGAAAAACTATCTAAAAACAACTTCCAGTTCCCGACCCTTCCCAAGTTTTCTTTCCAGAATCCTTCTTTATATTTTTATCCATTGGTCTGTGGTGTTTGGTGCTTGTTGAAGTGTAATAATTAGGATCCTCATTTTCAGGTGGGACACCTGGTACATGTTGTGATTGAATCACTTGTCAGGGACTCATAGATGGTAAGAGGGGAGGTAGGATTGGAACCCAGTTCTGACAGCTGAATCTGCAGGGTTGAGGGACCTCCCCTACTGATTCATGTCAGACCTGCCCATTCCCTCCCCTATCTGCAGGACCCCTGCCTTGCAGAGTGCATTTTTGGAGAAGAAATGAGCTTCATTTCTTCATTCTTCATTTTTGGAGAAGAAAAGCCTAGTTAAGCACAGTGCCCATGATAAGGGCTGTAAAGGAAGCAGGAGAGAGCTACAAGGAAAACTGGAGAGAGGAGGCAGAAACTGCTGTAAGATCTGGGCTTGAGCGTAGCAGGGAAGGTAATACTAGAGCTGGATTTTGGAAAGACTATCTGTAGGAATAAAATGGGGCAAAGTGGGGGCACTTTAGGTGTTTGATAACATGAATGAAAGTGAATAGATGGGAAGTTCCAGATTCTGGGAGAGGTCAGGTGGCTGGGAGGGGATGGGAAACAGAGATGGGACTACCATTCTTCATTTATATGTTAGTATAAAGGATCTGAAAGTTTTATTTTAAGAGCTGAGGAGAGAGGATGAACTGTTCCCAATGCCTTATCACAATTTCACAACCAGAGAAAAGAGGAGCAGAAGTTGATGAAAGCATTGATCTTTAGCATGTCTGATGGTGGCAGGGAGGAATGGCAGGTAGGGTAGAAGGAAAGCCTTTCACATTCACCAAGCTACTGGGATGTACACTGAGAATGTCAAAGGCCAATCCACAGTGCCACAGCCTAAGAGTGACATTAGGATGTCCTCGTCACCATCAATAAAACTAACACTTACCTGGTTTTTTTGGTGTTTTGAGACAGAGTCTCACTCTGTTGCCCAGGCTGGAGTGTAGTGGCATGATCTTGGCTCACTGCAACTTCCGCCTCCTGGGTTCAAGCAATTCTCCTGCCTCAGCCTCCTGAGTAGCTGGGACTACAGGCACATGCCACCATGCCCACCTGATTTTTTGCATTTTTAGTAGAGACAAGGCTTCACAGTGTTAGACAGGATGGTCTAGATCAAGGTGGGTGAAACACTTATCTCTGAACTGCTATGAGGAAGCACTGTCCTGCTTTCCCCATGGATGGTGCATTTATTCACTCATTTACTCAACATATAACTTACAGAGCACTGACTCATGTCAGATTGGGTTCTAGGTGCCAGAGATACAGCAGTGGATGTACAAAAGATGAGTGCTCTGCCCTCATGGAACTTAGCAGTGGGGAAAGTGATGATGAGCACATGATTACACATGAGTTAGAGAAGACTATTAAAGCAAGGGAAGGAGAAAAGTGATCGAGGGTAATGAGCTTTAGATGGGGTGGTCAGGAATAGCCTCTCTGTGGAGGTGACTTTTGAGCCTAGATCTAAAAAGAGGGATCAAGCCAGGAGACACTCCTGGGTAAGAATGTTCCAAACAGAGGGACCAGTCAGAACAACTGCCCTGAAATTGTGGTTAATTTACTTATACCATCCTATCTGCTCCTTCTCTATTCCAGGAACTCTTCCAGAGGCAAGAAATAGCAACAAAGAAAAGAGAAAAAAAAAATCCCTGTCTTCATGGCACTTCTATTCCCATGACAGGCATCATGCTCGGCATGTTCAAGAAATGTCCAAGAAGGTCGTGTTATTCATTGTAGGATGCAGGATTGGGCCCGGGTCCTGACCTGTGAACCCTACCGCCAGCTCCAAGAGCCCTGAAGCAACATTCCAGACCCTCCCCAAGATCCTTTAAGCCAAAGAAAGAAAGGATATTTTCCTTTAAGGTCTGCACAGGTTCTCAGCCCTGTGGCCCCCTCCTCTACAGATATAACTTAATATAACATACCCCTGAGATAGAAAAAGACTGGTAACCTCTAGGAGTCATAAAACAGTCATCAGGTTTGCTCTGGGTTGGCATGAACATTGGAGAACAGACCCAAAGCCTTCTTAAACTCCTCCAGGCCTGCAGTTGCTGGTTCTAGTTCACTCCTGGCCTCTGGCCACTGACAGAACTGGAAGGAGTTTTGCCTCCACCATGGACAGTAAGCTGGATCTGCCCTCAAGGTTTGCTTCTGCTGATGGATAACCAGTCTCAGGGCCAATTATTTAATCTTCTGAGCAGAGATAAGCTCATCTTGACCATGGGATGTGAAACCCACCGACTGTTAAGGGTCCTGAAACACTGACATTGGTCAATATCTCTGAATCTCTTAATACTATGCCAATAGTTAGATAACAGGTATTCAACACAACTGACCACTTCAAGTCCACAGCAGGAAACTGAAATGTAGAGGAAAGTCAAAATTCCCAATGAAAACTCTCTAACTGTGGGAGCTTTGTTGTTTTCTTTGTTTCTGTAGTACAAGTGTCCAGAAGCTACCCTTATGGATCACCCACTATGTGCCAGTGGTTTTGCTCCATTGTCCCATGAATCCCCCACAACCCCATCTGGTAGGAGTCTCACCCTCATTTTCTAGATGAGGAAACTAAGGCTGAGAGAAGCTGAAGAACCTGCCTGGGGTTACGAAGTTATGAAATGGCAGAGCCTATAATGAGAATCCCTGACCGGAAGGTCCTAAGCCCTTTCTGCCTCTGAAGTGCATGATTTTCTTCACTCAGTGAGAGAAGAGTGACATTTATGGTCTCTGGATGTGAGCTAAACCTGACAGTGAACAAGAGCCCTCAGTCCTTTCCCCATGTATATCTTCTTCCTTGTCTGTACAGAGAGAAAATTCTAGAAGTGAATGCTTCCATTGTGTTCAGCCTCCCATCATAGTCACATGCTGAGGGGACATTTTAAGAACACAGTAAAAATAAATACATAAATAGAGGCTCCACAGACTTTACATTGACTTCTTTTTTTTTCCTTTTTTTTTTTGAGATGGAGTTTCGCTCTTGTCACCCAGTCTGGAGTGCAATGGCGCAATCTCAGCTCACTGCAACCTCAGCCTCCTGGGTTCAATCTCCTGCCTCAGCCTCCTGAGTAGCTGGGATTACAGGCATCTGCACCACACCCAGCTAATTTTTGTATTTTTCATAGAGACAGGGTTTCACCATGTTGGCCAAGCTGGTCTCGAACCCCTGACCTCAGGTGATCCAACTGCCTCGGCACCCAAAGTGCTGAGATTACAGGCATGAACCACTGTGCTCGACTACATTGACTTCTATTCAACTTAGTGCTATATATTTTCTCCTTAAGAACTTTCTGGACATGAAGTAGAAAAGCCACCTTTCTCTGTGTGTGTGGACTTTAAGATACGACTTGCTTTGACAGCAAAAGATGGAAATTTTTAGGTACGTAAGATGTGCTGAAGACTGGCATGTCTGTATCCCCTAAAGCCTCTCAGAAGTGGGAATGTCTCTCTTCCCTTATAAAACTGCATCTCAGCAGAGAGAGGGCCTCTTCCCTCCAGCACCCCAGCTAATTGTAGTAACTCACAATCACACCAGTGCTGACTTGAATCTCTGGAATCCAACGTATCTCACCTAGCCTCCTTCCTCAGCCTCTCCCCTAAGTTGTTTTTGGCAGAACCAGCAAAGAATGCCAAAGTGTTTGGAGTTGAAAGCTTTCAGGCAGATATGACGCCAGCCATCCTCTGATGTGTTGGTTTTGGTAATGTGCCGTGTACAATGCTCACTTTGAAATGTCTCACTCAAAAATATTTCATGCAGCGATATGCAAGAAAATCCTTATGAGACTCTCTCTGAAGAATGGGAGGAATGGGGAGAAGGTTCTAGAAGAAGGCTGACTTGGGACCTGAAGAGCTTGAGGTGGGCCATCCAGGGGAAGTTTCCATAATTGAAAATGTATTATATGGTTTGGCTGTGTCCCCACCCAAATCTCATCATGAATTGTAACTCCCATAAGTCCCACATGTCATGGGAGGGACTCAATGGGAAGTAATTGAATCATGAGGGGCAGGTCTTTCCCATGCTGTTCTCATGATATGAGTTAAGTATGATGAGATCTGATGGTTTTTTAAAGGGTAGTTCCCTCTGCAAGCTCTCCCTTGCCTGCAGCCATCTAAGACACGACTTTGCTCCTCATTTGACTTCCACCATGATTGTGAGGCCTCCCTAGCCATGTGGAACTGTGATTTTATTAAACCTCTTTCCTTTATAAATTACCCAGCCTCATGTATGTCTTTATTAGCAGCGTGAGAATAGACTAATACAATGCGGATAATAACACAGCAGACATGAAATCTATCTTGTCCACCATCATAGCCCTGGTGCTCAGGGCATGCCCAGCACACAGTGGATCCTCCATAAATACTGGTTGAGTGCATGAAAGAGAAGGAGAGAAATCACTGCAGGGGCAATGATTATGGGCTCCAGAGTAAAAGAAAAGTGACCTGGGGCAAGTTATTTTACCTCACACTTTCCATTTACAAAATGGGTCTGGAATATGGATCCAATAAGAACTATTCATAATTAAAGTCTAAATCTTGGTCCTTACACATAGGTATTCTCATCAAATGTCTGTTATAAGTAAGTAAATGAAAGAACCAATTCTCCGACAGAGGAGATAAGAAGGCAACGTTCTAGAAAAGCTACACCAGACTCAAGATAGGGCCTGCCAAGGACCTGCCTGTGAGATGGAGCCTGGCTGTGTGCAGCATGATTATGGGATTCCTAAAGCCTCTCCCTAGTGGGCCTTAAGAACCCCATGCTCATGAGCTTCACAGAAGTTCCATGAAGAAGGGTGAAGATGAAAACAAAGCTGGTGCTTATGAGCAGCCTCTGCGACTTTCTTAACCTGACTTCCAGCTTACTTCCTACAGGCTCCTCCTGCTCAGGCTCCTGGGCAGCTGATTGACCTGGAGACCCTCCTGTGGGTGTGGAGGCCCCCACCTTTACTGCCCTTAGATCTTGGTGCTCAGGGAAGCCACTGATAAGAATCAGGTTGCCACTTGCTGAGGGCACTGAGTGAGCAGAGAATGAATCTGCTTCACTTCCCACTCTATTCTCAGCACCCACCCAGTGTATGGCAGCTGCTCAATAAACCTCAGAGGTTACCGAAGGGTTTCTCAACCTCGACACTGTTGACAGTTTGGGCTGATAGTTCCCTGTAGTAGACAGCAGCCTGGTTCATGCTATGATGTTGAGTAGCATCCCTGGCCCTTAGGCCCTAGATAAGTGTAGCAACCTTCCCACTGTTATGACAAACAAAAATGTCTCCTGAAGTTGCTAAATGCCCCCTGGGGACAAAACTACCCACAGTGGAGAACAACTGGACTGCAGTGAAGTTGTGGCACATTCACAATTCACTTAGGCTCCTTCAACAATATGTGTCCTGCTGTCGAGGGGGAAAGAGAAAAGTGTAAAGGTATGAATACTGTAAACAATTTAATCCACCCTTGTGTGCAGTGAAAATATGCCCAGGGTGTGCTTGAGAGAGAAGATGGGGGTTTACAGCTTTTCAGTCTGTCTCCGGTCTTCCAGTGTTTAAAAATATGTATTTTATTTTTGTTCTAAATGCAAACCAATGACTTTATCTGGTATCTGACAAGTGAAAGGTTGTTAAAGATAATTTTGACTAAAATAAATTTTTACAAACATAAGCACTGCCTCCACAACCTGACTGCCAGGCACAAGGTGATTTAGTGGTGGCACATTTGTTATCAAATGCTGTCAGAACCATTATCGAAAGTAAAGCAACATCCCCAACTCCCATCAAAAAGAGCCAAGGTGAGTGATGTCATAGGAGAGTCCCAGAGTATGTAGGGCCCCCCCAAACCTGAAGGTGCAACCTCCTTCTACACCCACTCCCACTAACACAACTGTTAATTTAGTTCCTGGAATTGTCTTTCCTGGAACTGAGTATGAAGTTTGCTCTAAGCCAAATATTGGTAGCTACAAGGTAGGCTGGGTTTGGCAACGGCAGGTGTCCAAGGACCCAGATGGGCCATCCTGGCATACATGACAATGTTGTTGGAAAAGCCCTAAGGCACACCCTTGGACTCAGGGCAACCAGGCAGGGCAAGGTGGGGAGGGGAGTGGTCATGGCTTCAGAGCAGAAGCAGGTGTGGGGGCCAGACAGGACAAAAGAGTCCTAGTTAGCATTTATTAGGTGCTTCCTGCCTGCTAGAGGCAGTGGTTCCCAGCCCTGGTTGCAGGTTAAAATCACCTGGGGAGCTTTAGAAAATCCTGATGTCCAGGCTGCATCCCAGAGCAGTCCTATCAGAACTATAGGCGTGGACAGCGCAGGAATTTTTAAAGCACCCCAAGTGATCGCAATAAGCAGCCAAGATAGAGGTCCATTCCTCTGGGAACTGTTGAGACTGCTTTCCCTGCATTAGCTCATTTCATCCTCATGACTACCCTATTGTCAAGACTGTCCAGGGACCAGGATTATAAGGAGTTTTGTCACTTTCCAGGGTGACAGAGTTTCTAAGAGCAGAGCCTGGAACCTCCCCAGGCAGCCATGCTCTCAAGCACTCATACAGAGGAGTCTGCTGGGGAGGCAGCCCCAGGCAGTGGAATGAGCAGGGCCCTGGGATTGAAATCCATTCTACCTTTCCACTGTCTGGGGTGGCCTCTGGCTGTCATCTCATTTCTCCGGATGTCTTAGCCTTCTTGTCTGTGCATTGGAGGAACGCTATCACCTCTGCATAGTACAAGGAGGATTCAGTGAGATGAAGTTTATGAAGCTCCTGACAACATTTCTGGGACATACCCAGCTTGATCACTTATTAGACCACATTGCCAAAAATGGGTCAGCAGGTAGAAAGGCAGATATTGAAAAGGATCATCAAGATACATTGATATGCTGGGCTGGGCTCAGTGGCTTAAGCCTGTAATCCCAGCACTTTGGGAGGCCGAGGTGGGCGGATCACCAGAGATCAGGAGTTTGAGACCAGCCTGTCTAACATAGTGAAATCCTGTCTACTAAAAATACAAAAAAAATAGCTGGGCATGGTGGCACACACCTCTAATCCCAGCTACTCAGGAGGCTGAGGCAGGAGAATCACTTGAACCCAGGAGATGGAGGTTTCGTGAGCCAAGGTTGCAGCGAGCCGAGATTGCGTCACTGCACTCCAGCCTAGGTGACAGAGCAAGACTCCAACTCAGAAAAAAGAAACCATCTCCAAGGTCTAAGATTTTGCTTTTGGAAAAAAGGGTCTTTTTGGAATTGTTTTTTTCTTTCTTTCTTTTATTTTTTTGAGAAAGGTCTCACTCTGTCGCCAAGTTTGGAGTACAGAGGTGGCACAATCATAACAGCTCACTGCAGCTTCGAACTCCTGGACTCAAGTGATTCTCCTGCCTCAGCCTCCTGAGTAGACAGGACTACAGGCCTGCACCACCACACCCAGTTAATTTTTTTTTTTTTTGTAGAGATGGGGTCTCACTGTGTTGCTCAGGGTGATCTCAAACTCATGGCCTCAAGCAATCCTAATGCCTAGGCCTCCCAAAGAGCTGGGATTACAGGCATCAGCCACTGTACATGGCCAGAAAACAATTTTTCTTATTGAACAAGTCAAACATTTATAAGTAAAGAAGACCAGAGTAATGAATGCCAATGTATCTCTCATACAGCTCAAACAACTCTCAGCTTGTGGCCAGTCTTGTTGCATCTACATGAGATCCCGTTTATTCCCACTCCCTGGATTGTTTTGAAACAAATTCCGGGGAGCAAATCATTTCATTTGTGAGTATTTCAACATGTATCTCTCAAAGATAAGGCAAGAGTGTGCATGTTTAAAACTCTTGGTATAGACTGCCAAACTGCCTGCCAAAAAATATGCAATAATTTCCATTCTCACCAGCATTATAAGAATGTGGTCCTTCTCCTTGTCAACTCCCACGGCCCTTCATGTTCCAGAGGCTAGCAGGGACTTCTGGGGACTCTGAAGAGTGACTAGACTTGTTCGGATTCAGCAGGAGCATCTCACGGTGCAGACGGGGGATACAGCTGCAACAGCAAAGCACAGGAGGATGCAAAGTAACACCAGCAAGAGGCAGAGCCTGGGAGGCACTGAGAGCCTCGCAGGCTTTATCTCACCACATCCCCCTCAGGAAAGGGCAGCACCTTGCGCCCATTTTATAGGTGAGAAGTAGGAGGACAATGAGAAGGTTGAATAATCTGGCTAAGGGCATACAAAACCTAGGCCTGCCTTAGTCTAAAGCTTATTCTCCTGATGGTCACCCTGGGTGGGACAGATGCTAAAGACGACAGCTGGTGATAGATGATGGCAGCTAGGAGAGCTGGAGAGTTGGATGCTGGGAAGCTGTAGCTCGCCAGGTGCAGGCTGCTTAGGGACAAGATGGGGCAGTGGACAGTGCATCTCATATCTGCCTTCAACCCTTTAGTGGCTTCTCATCACCTTTGATATGCAATTCAATTCACATTCAGATCAGAGTACAGGAGGTGCTTTGGGTCCCACTTGTCTGGCCAGTCTGCCTCTGCCCCTCACCTTCATGCCTCTGCTAGACACCATTGCCCAGCAGAGCCCAGCTCCTTCTCTTTCCACAGTTCACTATGCTCTCTCACGACCCCTGCCTCTCCCCAGTGTGTATGCTCGTTTCCTGCCAGGAGTGCCTTTCCCCTGTGGGAGTCCGTTTCTAAGACTCCGTCCACCTCCATTCCTCCCTTCTCATCCCTAGTTGAGTAGGAACTTCTGTATCTCCTCTGCTTCCCTCTAGTATAACACCCTTCCTTCCTGCCTTCTCCCTTTCTCTTTACTTCCTCTTTCCCTTCTTCCTTCCATCGTTTATTCCTTCTTTCAACCCTTTTCATTGAGCCCCTACTATATGCCAAGTATTAGACTGCATTTGGAGAAGGATGAAAGTTGGGTAAGAAAAGGTCCTTCTTTCCTAGAGATCATTATCAAGAGCATGAAACAGACAGAGACTGAAAGCTCACAGTTGCCAACTATTTCTATATGTCCAGCACTGTGTTACACACTCAGTGCACATGGCTTCATTTATGAAGTACCATGATCCTACGAGGTAGCGACTTTCGTTTTCAGAGGGGAAACTGAGGCAGGATTAGAGTTTTAACATGGGCAACTTATCATTAAATTTTGTGCTTCTAAGTGCTAAGAGAAAGGAAGGATTTAATAGTAATGTGTCAAGTGCAATGAAAGTGGACAGAGATCTATGCCTAGCCTGGGACAGATAGAAACCTTCTAAGAGGTAGTGCTTCAGAGGGGTATTGGACCAGGTAAGGAGGAATGGGAAGGGTACTGTAGGCAGAGGGCTAGCCTGGGCAAAGGCTTAGAGGTGAGGAAAAGCAAGCCTCCTGCAGAGAAATCCAAGCAGAAGCGGGGGCTGCTGCTGGGATGCAACACCTGAGGACAGAATTGGGAAGCACAAAGATGAGAGTTTTAGCAGGAAGCAAGCACAGCACACAGGGTGGCTGAGGAGTGTTAACAGGGGACCAATTAGCGAGGATGCACGCAGAGTTAAGGGAAACCTGTAAGGTCTTTTAGGATGACTGATGGCACCATGGACCCTATGGTGACCCCTGTGACCCTCATGTACACCTCTGGAAGGTCTTCCAGAATTAGAAAACCTGAAGTAACTGGAAGACCATGAAAAGTGGAACAGTCAACTCCTGCAGTGACTAACTAACTTGAGACATTCTTCTATTGTTTCTTATTCCAATTGATAAGGCCATTGGACTTTGTAACCGACCTTAGTCAACCTCATGACTCCAGACCCTATGATCCCCTCCCAGCTAGCAAACCTACGACCCCCTCCCAGCTTGCAAAAAACCACCCTAAACTGTAACTTTCCATAGCCTACTCCAAACTTATAAAAAGTACTCCTATCCCACTGTCCTCCGCTGACTCTCTTTTTGGACTCAGCCTGCCCGCACCCAGGTGAATAAACAGCCATGTTTCTCACACAGAGCCTGTTCAGAGGGTCTCTTCATTCAGAGAATGTGTTTTAACAACACCAACACTGGGTTATGAGACACCTGGGCTAGCAACTACAAGCCCAGGAGCCACCACCTCCCCTAGGCCAAAAGAGGCAAAGAGGAGGACCAGAACTCAAGAGAGAATGGTGGCTGTGCCTTTAATACTAAGGACTCCTCCTGCTAACCACCACCACACACCACTGGAGCTGGAACTTCTGGTAGAGGAACATAGGCCAGGTTGGCATGCAGGCAAGATAATAAATATCCCAGCTATGTTTTCCTCCTGCCTTCTGATATCCTTCTCATGCCTCCCAATGGCCAAACCCACCCAGAAGGCAGGGAGCTCAGCTGAGGCAGTCAGTGGGAGGTCAGCCTTCCAGGTCAGAGAGGTAGAGAAAGGTGGTGAGTGAGTCCAGAAAGGCAGGTGGAGAATACCCAGCACTTCCAGTTAAGGAGTTGACACTTTATTCCATCAGTGTCAGGGTTCCATTGAGGGGTTTTAGGTTTGGAGGCAACATGGTCAGATATGGATTTTAATAATGACCTCTCTGGCAGCAATTCAGTAGACAGAGCTCTGGGCCAGAAGGGATGAGCCCCGGAGACCAAAAGGGCCAGAAAAATAAGGGCCAAGGTGAGAGATGGTGAGGAGCTGAATGGGGCATGAGGTGGAAGGAGAGAGAACTTACCCACGTGAGAGATGAGAAGGAGCAGAAAAGGAAGTAACAGAAAGGACACAAATGAGATTAAACTTTGACTTTTTACAAAATTTGAGAGGTCTTAGTGAAGAGAACAGCCAGACTTCATATTTGTATAATCAACTGAATTTTAGTGCCAACGACTGAGATTAAAAATAAAAATGCAGGGCCGAACGTGAAGGCTTACACCTGTAATCCAAGCACTTTGGGAGGCCAAGTCAGGCAGATCTCTTCAGCTCACAAGTTTGAGACCAGCCCGGGCAAGATGGCAAAACCCTGTCTCTACAAAAAATACAAAAAAATTAGCTAGGGCTGGTGACATGTGCCAGTAGTCTCAGCTTTGTGAGTGCAAAGCTGAGGTGGAAGGATGGCTTGAGCCTGGGAGGCAGAGGTTTCAGTGAGTCAAGATCGTACCACTGCATTCCAGCCTGTGCAACAGAGCCAGAGCTTGTCTCAAAAGAAATAAATAAAAATAAAATTGAAAAAATGAAAATACAAAAGGAGCAAAAACGATGTTTAGAGAATGGTGACTGATGAGTTTTGTTTGGGACAAGCTGAGTTTGTAGGACAACCAAGTGTAGATGTCTAGCAGACAATCGATTTTAGTCCAAATATTTAGTGGTCTCTGTCTGGAAATTTGGAAATTAAAACCACCAGTAGGCTAGGTGAGGTGCCTCACTCCTGTAATCCCAGCTTTTTGAAAGGCTGAGGCAGGCAGATCATCTGAGGTCAGGAGTTCGAGACTAGCCTGGCCAACATGATGAAACCTCATCTCTGCTAAAAATACAAACATTAGCTGGCCGAGGTGGCACACACCTGTAATCCCAGCTAATCAGGAGGCTGAGGCAAGAGAATCATTTGAACCTGAAAGGCAGAGGTTGCAGTAAGCCAAGTTTGTGACATTGCACTCCAGCCTGGGTGACAAGAGTGAAACTCTGTCTCAAAAATAAATAGATAAAGACACCAGAAGGTAAATTCTAGTTAAAATCCTGAAAATAATGAGATGTCGCAGGGAGAAGGAGTAACTAGGAAAGTAGACAGGTTGTCTGGGAGTACCAGCCCTGTGGAGTGAAAGGAAGAAGAAATCTACAAAGCTATAGACAGGGAATCAAAGACCAAAGAACACAAGAAGAAAGAAGCTTCCTGGGAGCAGAGGCCGGAGTGATCAATAACATTAAATATGGTGGTAAATAAGAGACAAAGAGCATCTTCTGCTTAGAACTGTGAAAGGAAGATACCTTGGGCCCCCAAAATCACTAAGCTAAAGGGAAAGTTGAAGCCGGAAACTGCTCAGGTTAAACCTGCCTCCCGTTCTACTCAAACTCATCCCTCTGCTCACTGAGATAGATGCATATTCTGATGGCCTCCTTTGGAAAGGCTTATCAGAAGCTCAAGAGAATGCAACCATTTGTCTCTCACCTACCTGTGACCTGGAAGCCCCCTCCCTACTTCGAGTTGTCCCCGATTTTCTGGACGGAACCAACGTACATCTTACATATACTGAAAAGGAAGTAACAGAAAGCACAAATGAGATTAAACTTTGATTTTTTTAAAAAAAATTGAGGGTCCTTCCACCTCCTTACCTGGGCTAGCAACTACAAGATTTATGTCTCAAATCTCCCTAAATGTATAAAACCAAGCTGTGCCCCAGTCACCTTGGGCACATGTTATCAGGACTCCCTGAGGCTGTGTCATTGGTGTGCATCCTCGACATTGGCAAAATGAACTTTCTAAATTAACTGAGACCTGTCTCAAATTTTCAGGGTTCACAGAACTTCGGAGGTTGTAGGTGACTTTAGAAAGAGCAGTTATGACTCTCTTGGTGGATGGATTGCCGGGGGGACTCCCTTGGTGGATGGATTACTGGGGGTTGAGGTGTGAAGCGAAGGTAAAGTAGGCATTGAGGATGTAGATTACTGTTTAGAAGTCTGGATGAGGATGGAGAAGGGTAGGATGATATCTCTCCTAGGTATCATCCTAGGCCAGTGCATGGGTTTTACGGTTCTAGGGGAATGTAGAGAGGGAGAAATGGATGATACTGCAGAAGAGGGAAGATCGTGCATGAAGCCCAGACCTGGAGGGGCCAAGAGGGCACAGATCCTGGCACTCTCTGTGCTCTTATTGCCTGATCACTTGTCCATCCCCCACATCCCTCTACCAGTCAGGGAGCTCCATATCTGCTGCACTGAGAGTGCTGACTGGCACACGGCCATGCTAAATCCTTACTTGCTGAGTGAATGAATAGGTGATGGTAGAGTGGATAGTCAGGGATGTAAGTCCAGACAGAAGGAATGCACCTTTGGCAAAGCTTCTGTAACTTGCACAAGACGGCCAAGGTCTAAAACATGACATCTCCAGCCAGATAATTGTCTGTAGTAAGCAAATAATCAAGATTTACATTACAGATACATACCCAGCAAGCAAAACCTCCAAACAGAGCCAGCTGAATGAAGGCCTCTATGGTAAGGGTTGTTGGATTAAAATCAGTGAAGCTGGAAACTGACAATTTTCATGTTTAAATTAATTGGATACTTGAATAGGACTGATTTTTATTAGCTCATTTAATTTGGCTTAAGATCTTGCTTTTTATCTGGGTCAGAGATGGAGTTAGATTCTGTCTCGAGACTTTTTCAAGTTTTCAGTTTACTTTTTTTCCCAGAGTGACTAAGGGTTTAGCCACTTGCAAAGAAAGCAGAGGAAGGGAATTTTGCTTTACTTGATCAAGGTCTCTGAGGGCTGGAGTCTCCATTACTCATCCCTGCTATCTGGCAACAGGAATACTTGGGTCCGCAGTAGGCTGGATCAACAGGGAAGTCAATGCATGTCAGCAGAGTGAGAAGCTGCTGGAAAGCAAAACAGGGAAAATAGTAACTTAGGGAAGGGAGTGAGGGTAAATGAGGAAAGCAAAGAATTGGTATTTCTTTTACCAACCAAGTTACCAGTAACTTGAAGGAGCAAAATGCACTCCCACCTTGGGTCCCAGACTCACGCTTCCCTTAAGTTTGGGCAAACCTCCATGAACCTTATTTGTGAAATGGGAACATGTTATCGGTGTAAGGTTTCCGATGGAAGGTCCCTGGTGGTGAATCTGTATGGGTCTGTGCAACCTCAATTCTTGCCTCTTCAGGAGAAAGAATTTGACAGAGTAGCGTTAGGCAGAAAAAGAGACAAAGGCAAGTTTCAGAGTGGGAGTAAGTTTATTTAAACGCTTCAGGACAGGAAACAAAGGAAAGGAAAGCACACTTGGAAGAGACCCAAGTGGGCACCGAGGTCAAGTGCAATGTTTAACCTTGATCCTAGGACTTTATAGGCTGGAGTGCAGTGGTACGATCTCAGCTCACTGCAACCTCCGCCTCCCTGTTTCAAGCGATTCTTCTGCCTCAGCCTCCCGCTGGCACCCACATTCAATTAACATTTTGGTGGAAAAGGTGTGGACCATCAGGAAATGATCTGTCTCTGGTGTTGGCTGCCAATTTATCGCTTTTAGAGGGAAAATGTGATCATTGCTAAACGGTCACCCAAAATTCTTAGTAGGTGGTGGGAGAGTGCTCTCCTGCCCCTCCTACACCTAACTACCTATAACAAAGTCATTCAATTAAAACTTAATTACCCTCTATAATGTGCCACATACTGTTCCAGGCACTTGAAGAATATCATTGAAAAATAATTCCCCTCCTTCAGGATGTGTTGGGGAATAAATGAGATGGTGCATGTAGAATTACCTGATGATGATCTGTAAAAGGTGCTGAATTGGAGGTAACTGCCATGATGATGGTGGTTCTCGTACACAGAAAACAATGAAACAAGGGTGGTAGTGTACTGATAGTTGATAGTCTCACTTGTCATCAGGGCTGTGAGCTCTCTGAAGCAAGCTGGGGATCATTTTGGAGTGCTGTTAAGTAAGCAACCACTAGGAAGGGGCCCCAGGTAGGGCAGGGACCCAGGTGGGGACGAACAATGAACATTTGTTCTTTAAGAGATGGCTAATCGCAAAAAACCCACTAAAATAGCTCCCTCCAGCCCCTGCCTCTTTACAGATAGCCCCATCTCTGCTACTGCTGCCTGTTGCAACCTTGCAACATATTTTTATACTTTCTCTAATAAATCTGCCTTTCTTTACCAGTGACTGTTTTGGTAAAGGTACCACCTGTGAAGGTACCACCTTTTGTAAAGGTACCACCTGCGAAGTCCACCCTGATCAGTTGCACCCATGATAGCCATGTCTGCCTTATGGATCTCTCTGAATTCCTGGCACAGCCCATGGCATATAAATATGTGATCATCAGTAAGAAATCATTCTCAACCAATTATTGCCAATTAAGTTATGTATCCTTTTAAAGTTCGTAGTCTTCAGCTATAAACACACAGTGTCCTAGGGCCCTTCTGACAACTAGAGCAGTTCCAAGGTACTGGGTGCAATGTCTGGTCCACAGAGGTGATTGGAAAACCCAACCAGTTCCTACTGGTCACTTCCTATTGTAGACTCGGCCCAGTTTCATTTACTCACTTAGTATTCACAAGAGGGCGTCTCCAGAGCTCCTCCAGTGGTCCCCAGTGTGTACAGAAGAGGAATTAGGCACATTGATCAGAAGGGGCAAGTGCCCAGAGCCATTCATCCAAGGAGAGACAGAACTGGGGCTGGGCCAAGCTGAGGGAGGGATATAGGAGTCTGGTCAATGCCCTCAAGGAATATCTAGTGTAATGTAGGAGATAAGCCACTTACAACTGAAACACTTAAATCCACTGTGGCTGATTAAGTGTCAAGTGCTGGCAGAGTACCAAGTGGGGAAAGAAGAACAAGAATGAGGGAGGAGGCTGCATGGAAGATCTGAAATCTCAGCTGGGTTTTGAGTGGTATAAGAGGAGGAGACAGGGAAGGATTTATAATCAGAGAAAACAGCATGAGCAAGGGCTTAGAGGTGACAGTGGGTGTGGCCAATCCAGGGGACAAAGAGGAGAGCCGGGCTGTGGGAAAGCACCAAGTTGCCTGACCAAGTCCCTGCTGCATGCCTGCCAGGGCTTTCTATCCTAGTTTCTTTCACCCCTCCCAGAAACTCGTGAGACAGATTTTGTCATTGTTGCCGTCTTAAAGACAGGAACACTAGGACTCCTTGGGGTATGGCAAAGCTGGAATTCGATCCAAATCTAACAACAAAACCCTTGTGCTTTCACTCTGCCTAGATATCTTCCTGCACAGTGCAAAAGGGGCTTCACTGGTGACGAGATCTCCCACTGGGACTTGGGAGATCCTGGTTCTACCTCTGAAGAGCTAAGAACCTGGGCAAGTGATTTAGTCACTCTCACCCTCCTTCCCTCCTCTACAATACGGGACAGTAATAATTCCTATTAAATAAGAGGAGCAGCAGTTCCTGCTATAGTTGACCCTTGAATAATGGAGGGACTAGGGGAACAAACCCCAGTGCACTCAGACTTTTGACTCTCCCAAAACTTAATAACCTACTCTTGACCAGAAGTTTTACCAATAACCTAAACAGTCAATTAACACGTTTTGTATGTCATATGTATTATACACTGTATTCTTACAATAAAGTTAGCAAGAGAAAATAAAATGTTATAAGAAAATCATAAAGAAGAGAAAATACATTTACAGTACTCTACTGTATTTTTTTATTCTGTAGGTTTACAAGATGAACAATCAGTCTAAAATGGCAGTGACTGCAGCTGCAGACCTCAACTGATGGTTCATATCTAGCAATTCGAGATCTTGTATGTCAACTTGTGACTTTGCTTTTTGGAAGCACTTCCAGCGTCACTATATGGCACTGCCTTTGTATGGGGGTGCCATGGTGTTATTAAAGATTTAGGGTATCGCACTTAACACGATGAAAAATACTTGAGAACCACATGAGATCACTATTTACTGCAATAAGCAAATTGCTGGAGAGATGAACTCACGTGGAGTTGATCAGTGTCACAAGGCATTTTAAGTAGATACAACCTTTGATCTCACTGTAATAGCAGCTTTCGGTGGCTACAAAATTATTACATTAGTACATATAGTACGTGCTGCAGCTAATTTTATGCAGTTATGATCTAATACTGCATCTTTATATTTATCTACATTTCTCTTGACTGAATGGCACCATGTATGGTCTATAAGTATGTGTGTAAATTTTGATAAATTTTAATTTTTATAATAGGTTTGTGTATATTTTGATCTACATATATTTTATGCATTCATAACACACTTAACTTCTTCTAAATTCTCTGTATTTTTAGGCTGCATGGTTCATCTGCAAGTTTTTTCAAGTTGTAACAAATCTCCCAAAAATTTTCTGATATGCGTATTGAAAAAAAATCCACATATAAATGGACCTGGATGGTTCAAAGCTGTCTAGTTCAAGGGCTAGCTGTATATGCCTGTCTCCAATCAGTCCTGTTTCAGATCAGCCTTGTCTCAGATTAGCTCTGTCTCAGATCAGCCCAGGGGGAAGGGGATGTTCCTCTGTGGGTTCTCACACCAGGACCTGGGCAGATGGAATGTTGTGGTCACTTTACCTATGGAAAAGAAGGGGCATGGCAAATCAGCATGGCTTCTGAAACTTCCACCCAGTGACATGCTCATTTCCACTTCTTTGGCTGATGCCAAGCCAGGGGCTACACTCAAGGGGGTTGACAAGTCCCAATTACTATAAATCTGGAGGGAGAAAACTGAAAATATTAATGATCATATGTAATACTCTGAATGTTTTGCAAGAGTTTTTACATACCTGAGTTCTTTTCATCTTTAGAACTCCCTGTGAATTTTCAGACCTCAGGATGAAGAAATCAGACGTGATTCTAAGCAACGGGGGAGGAGTTCTTTAAGGTTTCTGAGGAAGGAGGGATAGAAGCACTGAAGTTCAATAAGTCAGTGAGAGCTATAATCAGAGTGGTGATGAAGATCAACGACAATGGTGAAAGAATGCAGAATGCATTTGCAATGGGAGAATCTGCAAAGATGGGGGCTGCAGGAAAGATAACGGAGTTGAGGCAGGAGAATAAGGAATTAGGGGAACCAAGGGTTAAGGCATAAGCCAAAGAACAGCAGGTGCAGCCAGTTCTAGGCAAAACTGGGCAGCACACAGGCCCCATCCTCACTCCTGTGATAAGGAGACAGAAGCTTCCACTACAGCCTCTGATTGGTCGCAGGCCAATCCTTCATGGGGTGTTACCAAATTTCTATAGCTTAATAAAAACCCTAAAGAACACTGTAATCGTGGCTCCTGAGCCACTTGCTCGAGCCTCCTCCCACTCCGTGGAGTGTACTTTTGCTTCAGTAAATCTGCGCTTTCATTGCTTCTTTCAGTACTTCATTCTTTTGTTGGTTGGTTTGTGCGTTTTGCTCAATTCTTTGTTCAATGCAGTGATAACCTGAATGACTCACAGTCAACACTTTCCATCAGGTAACAGAATGATCCAGGTACAACCTGACTTAGGATGCTAGTGATGGAAAGAAATGGCACATTCTGTAGAGACAATTATATGCAATAAACACTAATTTTGTGTGCCCACTTTCTGCCAAGCACTGTGCACTGCAAGTACAGAGATAGATAAGAACAATTTTACTGTCAAGGCACCTCCAGTTCTCGTGGATGAGACAGATGTGAACTCAGTGTGTTTCGCCTTCCATGGGCAGCCTCCGTTCCCATTCTGTACACCTCAGAGAAAGACCCAACATTGAGTTGCATCCCCAACAACATCCCATTAATGAGTGGTCTCTATTTTTCTGAAGATGTGGAGGGACTGAGGATGCTATGTGGCACACTCCACAGCAAAATGCATTACCAGTTCCTGTCCATTCACTGTGAATAGCTCAGGAAAACTCAGAAATGACTCAAACTAACCAACCCCACACCTGCTTACCCTGCCTTGACCATTTCTTCCTGCAAAAAAGAAAGGCACCTGCCACAGTGTCTTCCTGCTCCCCCTGCTTCCTGGTGCTTCCCCATGTGCCCGAGTGGTGTGGGACATCTCTCTTCTTGGTGCTTGCCCATGCTGAGTGATGTGGCATGCCCCCTCCTGCAGGGAGCTGTGAGTAACAAACTATTTCTTCAATGGCAGTCATCTCCTGGTCTGTTGGCCTCACCATACCTGAAGAATACAATAAAACCTTTGTGCAGAGGGCCCAAAACAGTGTAACCAGTATCTGAATGCTGCTTAGTTTTGCCTTGGATGGGAAGGAGAGGTCTCTGACTTGTCTGGATCTTTTGGTTTCCTGAAACTTCACTGGGATGAACAGAATTAAAGTAAGACCTGGGGCAGAGAGGTGAGTCATTGACAATTTGGCAGCTCCTAAAACAGAATTAACGTTTGTGCAGGTTTCCCATATGCTGTGTTTTTGTGGTGAAGTTTGACAGTATCCTAAGCCTATAAACACTTTTTCCACAAAATCCCACAGCCTTCTTCCTTCCTTCTTCCCTCCTTCCTCCTTTCTTTCTTTCTTTCTTTCCTTCTTTCTTTCTCTCTTTCTTTCTTTCTTTCCTTCTTTCTTTCTTTCCTTCCTTTTCTTTCTTCTTTCTTTCTTTCTTTCTTTCTTTCTTTCTTTCTTTCGTTCTTTCGTTCTTTCGTTCTTTCTTTCTTCCTTCCTTTCTCTCTCTCTCTCTCTCTCTCTCTCTTTCTTTCCTTCTTTCCTTTTGTTTGTTTTAGATGAAGTCTTGCTCTGTTGCCCAGGCTGGAGTGCAGTGGCATGATCTCAGCTCACCACAACCTCTCCCTCCCAGGTTCAAGTGATTCTCTTGCCTCAGCTTCCTGAGTAGCTGAGATTACAGGAGCACACCACCACACCCAGCTAATTTTTGTATTTTTAGTAGAGACAGGGTTTCACCCTGTCGGTCAGGCTAGTCTCAAACTCCTGACCTCACGATCCACCCACCTCAGCCTCCCAAAGTGCTGGGGTGAGCCACCGCACCTGGCCTCCCACAGCCTTTCAAAGCAAGATATCTATTATGCAAGATGGGGAACATCTTGTATATGTTCCCTATGAAATTTGTTCCCTTTTAAGAATTTTGTCTCAAAATTGATTACATGTCTCTACTTTCTATGTGACATTCATTCAAAAGAGACATGTGTAGTCCATAGACAGGCAACCAAAAGGAGATTTACAGTCATTGTGAAGGTCCACCATACACAATCATCTTTCAGCAGAACGTATGAACTTCAGTGTCCAAATGACTATTTTGATG
>PVKP010020853.1:0-40088 GCA_004027715.1 Plecturocebus donacophilus
AATCTCTTGCCCTTTAATTCTTTCTTGGTATCTGTTTGCTGGAGGAACCAAACTTATCCAGCATCTTTGTGATTATATAAATCAAATAAATAGAGCTATAGTTGAGAATAGAGGTCAGCAAACTTTGTCATAAAGGGCTAGCTAGTAAATACTTTAGGCTGGTGGGCCACATGTGGTCTCAGTCATATGTTATTCTTTATTTTTTGTTACAACCTCTAAAAATGTAAAAACCATTTTTAACTTGTGGGCTGTAAAAAACTGGCAATAGTTTGCCTGCCCCTATATAGGGTATAAGGCATCTAATTTAAAAAGCATTTGCTTACTTGCTCCATGTTTCCATTTTACTGTCTGTAAAATAAGGCTAAATCTGCCCACTAGACTTGCGGGGACTTTTTTTTTTAGCCTCATCAGTGGCAGTGAATAATTTCAATCTGGCTATGGAGTCTGAGGAAGGAGGAGACAGAGATATGGTAGAAATTCCAGAAGTGGAGAGGGGAGCCAATGAAAATATGTGAATCTGAGACAGGGAGTCTCTGATGAAGAGAGAAAAGTCATAGAAACAGAAGAAGTGAAAGCATCAGAAGTTCTTCTTTCCAAAACTTCTATAAGCCAGCCATGCATGAGAGCTTTGAATAAGAGGAAAGGCAGGGCAGAGGTAGAGAATAGGAACAGATGGGCAAAGAAAGGCAAGGAGACAATGAGAAGGGCAAGAAAAGGGAGAGAAAGCAGAGGCTGTTATTTTATTTTTACATAACATAATGGTTGAGAAAAGATAGAAGAGAAAGAAAAATATGCAACCTCCAGGAGTGGAGTAGACAACCTAAAATTTGATTGAAAAGAGTAATTGTCCAGAGTCATGTTTTTCACTGCATAAAAGTAACTCTCCAGGAAGACAGCAGTATGTAATGGAACCCTGATTAGAGTCAATTATGACAAACTCAAGGAACACATTCTTAATAATTCAGATTTGATGTGAATGAGCTTTCAGAAAATTGGTGCTATTTTAATGACTGCTATTAGAAGAAAAAGGGATTTAGAGCACTTAATAGAACACTGTACAGAACAGTTCTGTTCATTCCCCCCAGGAAAATGTATCAGGATGTAGGAATCTTTGTTCTCTGTTAAATGTTATAGGGGAAGGAACATAAAATGTGGTTTTAGATTAGAGGATGTAAGTATGAAATCAAACCAAAGCAAGGGTCTAAATGGTATTAACTCTGGAGCAGATGCATGTTGTGCTTAATTATGCCATTTCCTTTTTCTGGGCACTTAAGTTGGGGCAATACCTCTGAGTTTTGGCTAGTCAGATGATGGCAGAAATGTCTGTTAAAACATTTCTCTTGACCTCTCTCTCCACTTCTCTCTACTTCTGCAGTGATCTTGAAGGCCAAATATTGGATCTGGAATAACTACAAGTTGAAGGAGGGCAGCCCAATCAATGCCATGCTATGTCTAAGTGAGAAATAAACTGAAATTGGGCTAAACCAATACTAGTTTGTGATTTATTTGCTTCTTTAACAGAAGCTAGCCTATAGTGACCAGCAGAGATTCTGCAGGTATGAAACCATGGTCAGTGACTTGGTACATGTAGAGCTCAGGAAAACATTTGAATGTTACATTTGGTAAGCCAACATGGTTAAAGGGGAGAGGGACATACAGAGCTGGAATGCCTTCTGCTGAAGAGCAGATTAAGGGGAAAGCAGATGTTGCTGGAGTTATTTCAAGGATTTAGAATTTTTTTTAAAGCCCAATGAATGATACCTGCCCAGATTAATTCAAGCAAACATTTCAAGGCTTTAAGAAAAGGGAGAAAATCGGACCTGATATGCCGTGGATAGCAACACTGAGGCAGAATCTGATGCCAATTGCTGGTGCTGTTGGTTCTGGTTAAGTGTAGTATCAGATTCTATTTCCTCTTGTTTAAAAATTAGTGAAGAGGGAAAGTTTTCCTGAAGAGAAATTATTGTTGAAAATAGAGTAGGTAATACAGTAAAGGGTAGACAGCTGTGCAGTGGAGGCCTGATACAGTCATTCACCTGCTCTGATGTTTCCTGGCCCCTGCTAAATATTGTATTGGGTCCTCTGTCTTCTCCCTAAAGCCCTATGCATGTGTATCATACTGAATTATTTCCTGTTGCCCAAATGAATCTTCCATTCTCCTAGTTCAGTGGATTCACTTATCTTGGTTTCCCTGATGGACATGCTCTTCCTTCTCACTTTTTCCTGATGAAATCCCAGCTCTTTTTCAACGCCTAGATAAAATTCCATCTTTTACAGAAAGGATTTCCTGTTGATTGTAGTCTATCCCTTTCTTCCTCAGTTCTCTTGTAGAATCTGATAACTTTCTGGTACCACTTTCTTTCTATTTGTACTATAGTTACTTGTATTTATGTCTTTTCTCTCTAACTAGTTTGTAAACTTCTTGAGATCATGTTGAATTTATTTTTTTGTATGCCACATAGTACAAATCAGAATTTCTGGTCTTAGTGTGTGATACATAAATGTTTAATTCAATTGAAGATAATTAATGAAAAGACTAATTTCTTTTGGCATTACTAGATATGAAGACATATTAAATATGATAAATTAGCAGAATAATGTTATAAAAAATGAAGCGAGATGAAGGGAAAAATTGATAGCCAAACAGTTCTTAGTAAATATAAGATGATACAAATATGAAATGTCATACATCAATGGTGGTGGGATAGTTACTTTGATATTTGTTTAAAAACTAGGAAAAAGAAACAAAATTAGTTTAGATCTTTACCTTATACTCTACCAAAACAAATTCTAGAGAGAAATATAGAAATAACAATGAAATAATTGAGCCATAAAACATAGAAAAGATTAACATCTATTTTGTTTCTAGATTTGGAAGGACTTATAGACTTAAAAGCACTGGAAGAAATCATAAAGAAAAAGTTGTAATAGACTTTAAAAACAAGGTCAAAGAACTTTGGTTCTTAAAAACAAACAATGCAAACCATAATTTAAAGACAAGCTTCAACTCAGGGGTGGGGGAAAATATTTGCAAGAAATGTGATTTCTTTGTAAGCAAAATATACAGATTTTTAATACTAACGATAAATAAAAAACTGGGAAAGTAAGTAAAGGACCCATATGTACAAAATAAAAGTTCATGAATTTGAATTTCAAAGTATTTTCAAAGGTCTTTAAGAAGGTGTAGCATTTAGAAGTACATTCAATTTTCATAGATTGAAGTAATTTTAATAAAGGTATCACTTATAAAACTACAAGAGATAGTTCATAATCCAAGGGCTAGCAAAATGTGAAACTGTTTCCATCCCTAGAGTTGAGGTGGCAATGAGACAGAGTGGTGACCAGAATCAGGAAAGGGTAGTCTATGGAGAAGATTGCCTAGCAGGGTCAACCAGTACGCAGAGAGCAGGAGTGGGAGCAAGGGGCATAATGACCCCAAATTCACTTGCCTCCTACATGCCAAGCTCTTGCTGATGCTCTCCATTTGGTGACTCCAACTGGAAGTCAGAGAGCAAGGGGGCCTGTTGGTGCAGATCAGCTTCCCAAGGCACATAGCAGAGTGGAGGGAAGAGAGGAGATCTGAAAGGTAAATGAGAATATAGCACAGATGCTGTGGGACAAAAAGAAGAGCTTGTCATGAAGGATCTCATAACACATTCTTTACAAACAAATTGTTGGGTGGCGTCAGTATGAGTTGGGGAATTGATTAAGTGAAGATCTTCCAATGGAAGAAGAAGCCTGGTCAACAAGGTTTGCATACATGTGCTTCACATAGCAAGTGATTTTTGGATACAGCTAATATTGTGGGGGAAATAAAATAGGCTATAGTAACAAATAAACAATTTATAAGGTCTCACTAAAATGAAAGCAGAATGGCAAAGACTCACCAATTTAGGGATCAAAATTTCCTGGAATTTTTGCTAAAATGCTGTAGCTTACAGATAAATATGTTTTTGGATCAGGGAAAGAACTAAGAAGGTTAGGACAAATTATAGTAAAGAGGATACAGAAGCTGGTGAGGCGAAAATGATAATTTGAAAAATTGGAATGTAGGAGAAGTTAATGTACATTGCATACATTTTGGTGTCTTTATGTAAAAAAGAACAGAAGTGGAAGTTTGGAAGGTAAAATTTGAAGTTAAAAATCTATTATGGTTTTGTCATTTGCGATTATTTAAATCTAAATTTAATAACAAGTTTTGCAATCTCCCTGTTTGTTTTATTGAGTGTTAATGTTCAATGATACTGCATTCATTTGAAACACATTTTTGTGAATTACTTAGGAATGCAGTAATGTTATAAAAAGCAGAATATGGTAGCTTGCCAAAGTTTCTGTATAATTGTTTTAGTGGTCATAGTACAGTATTACTCTTAGCAAATAAAATGTGGCTGTTTTGGAAAGATAGCATTTCCTTCAGAAGTTAAAAATATATTGACAACCTTGGATATGCAACAGGAATTCATCTTTAGGATAAGGCCCACATAAAAATTTTAGATACTGCCTGATGGCAGAGAGATAAATGGTTGTCAGAAAATGAAAAGAGCTCATTTTCTAAATCTGAGTGGCAATTTTCCTATAACTCTGTCATATGGATAAAGTACGTGCCTTTCTGAGCAGTCTGGCTGAAAGGAAGGAAGGAATTCCTTCCTTTGCCAGGATTAATGAGATAAACGAAAATAACATTTATTTTTTGAGGCACTCTATTAACATCTTAGAGTGGGTCTGCCAGAATCTTTCTCCCAATATCATTATGTGGTTGACGTAGTTAAGACATTTATTAAGTTAACAGAGGTAGAAAATAGAGGTATCCTGCAGAAACATCTTCAGCAAAAATGAAAGGATCTGTTGCGACTTAATCTGTTGCTCTTCTTTTGCCTAACTTTATCTTTGTGTTTGAAATGTGTTCACTGTACTTCCCTTCTACTTAGAGCTTGATAAATGGAACATGAAATGTATAATATGACATTTTTATCTCTTAAGAGTAGATAACCTATGGCTTCGTTAAACAATTAATTTCACAGCAAAACTACTGCTTGTATCAGAGAGAGAAAGAGGAGAGAGGAGGGGAGGGCAAAGGAGGGGAGCAGAGGAGAGGAGAGATTTGTTAACATAAGTTGTGACCTAAAACTTAAAAGCATTCTTAACTGGTCAGACATAGAGTGTGTTTGCTTGTTTAATCTTTTTACTTGCTTGTGTATTGAAGAGTATTTTCAAATTTAGCTGAGTGTCCTCTACATATTAAGGAAAGGAATACTTATGGGAGATAGTGCTGTCAGATACATGTGTGATATATTTGTTAATATATAGTATAACACAAACTTTATTATATGATAATATCCCCTTCACTTACCCTAAATGCCAGCCCACTAATGTTAGTATAAGACCAGCTGTGAGGCAGTCTTGAATGTATATGCTACTTCCCTGTCTTGGTCATTTTACCTTGAAAGTACCCTACAACACCTACAGATATCTCATGCAAAATACACCAATTAAAAGACCAACAGCTTATGTGTGTATGTGGGTACATTTTGCCTTGCCCAATGTGTCCTTTCGATGATTTTGAGTCAATCTTCAGATCTGTATAAGTATGGGAGGTTCTCAGGAGCCCAATAATCCCACTCTCCAAAAGCAAATTCTGTTATGAGTATTTATCTTTCCAGTCTTATTTGATGCACATTTAAATGTGTATATGTTCTATATTATGCATACTGAACTGTAATCTGCTTTTATTCATGTAATATGTGATAAGCCAGTGCTTAACAATTATCTGATCCTTTCAAGTGTCTGTGTGGTATTCTGTTGTATGGATACACTCTAATATATTTTAAAAATGATTGGTGAATTCTAGCTTATTTCATGTATTGGCAATGAAATAATGCCTTTATGAACTTCACAATAACACATACCTTTGCTATTTTGTAGGATAGCTACAAGTTGTGGAATTATTGAGACTACATACATTTAGATTGTTGAGGTGCATTGCAACATTGCCACCAGAAAGCCTGTGCAATTTATATTCTGGGTATGAGAGTTAATTTCTTCACACATTCACTAGCATTGGAATCAATAGCTCTTCTTGATTTTTGCAGAAATAATAGATAAAAAGTGATATTTTATTGTTTTAATTGTTAAATTTCAATGAATAGACAGGTTGATTAAAATTTTACCTTTTGGGCCAGGTGCGGTGGCTCACGCCTGTAATCTCAGCACTTTGGGAGGCTGAGACGGGTGGATCATCTGAGTTCAGGAGTTCGAGACTAGCCTGGCCAACATGCTAAAACCCTGTCTCTACTAAAAATACAAAAATTAATCAGGTACGGTAGTGCATGCCTGTAACCCCAGCTACTTGGGAGGCTGAGGCAGGAGAATCGCTTGAACCCGGGAGGCAGAGGTTGCAGTGAGCTGAGATCCTGCAACTGCACTCCAGCCTGGGCAACAGAGTGAGACTCCTTCTTAAAAAAAAAAAATTACTTTTTAAAAGTTAAAATACAAGCAGTTAACAACAACAACAACAAAAAAATGAGAGGCTTTTTTTTCCCCTAGAGTACACTCATTTTCCTCATTATTTGGTGCAGATGTTAAATGGTATCATTTTTCTCTCTCTTGTGCCACTTTTTGAACCCTCTGTGTTTGCCGGTGTTCCTCTTGTAATGTGGCCAGAGTTACTGATCTTTATTATAATCTGTGTGGACTCTTCTCTTTCTGAAAGAGGGCACTTCCCTTTGTGGGATTAACTGACAAGGAAAGGTTCTCTGTCATCTGATGAGATTGATGTTAATCCTGACATGACTCACTGAATGGCACCTATTTCTTTCTAACTTAATTGTGGTGGTTTTTGCAACTTTGAAAATAAATTCTATTTAAGATTTGCCTGTTACTTAGGATTTTTTGCCCCTGAACAATTTCCTTTATATAGCAGTATATATGATTATATGATTTCTGATTGTGTGAATTTCAGCTGGATCAGAGCATAAATGTTCAAACTCAATAGCCATTGGAAACTGATAGTTGTTAAAACTTCCACCAGACACATTATTTCTGTGTGCTCAAGCATGGATTTCACAGTTAACAGAACACTTTTTCTGGTGTTATATTTAAGAAATCACATTGAACCTTGTCAATATAGTAAAAAGAATGTGTATGAGATTTAAAGCCTTGTGTATTATCATTTCAATGTTATAATAACATGTATTGCGGTAGTAAAACTGGCATTTTCTCTGGCTTTATGTGAGACTGATATTATAATATATATGTGCATAAAATGAATTGATGAGAAAGGGAACTGCAACTAAACTTTTTCATATCAGTTATACTTAAGACCATGAGAATATGATTATCTAGAATGTGAATTTTTGAGTTTTTAATCACACAATGGTTTATAAATTTAAGATCATAACATTAAGTAATTTACTTCTTAGACAATGTATTTATAATGTAATAAATCTGTATTTGACAAGGAAGCAAATATGCATCCATTTTCTCATTCTCGTTAATACCTAAATCCTGTTTTTGCTGTTTATGTAAAGTGTTAAGAATTTTATGTGACTCTTATTGATATGTCATACTAATTTTATAAGTAATCCAAGTACATAGTTTATATGTCCAACTTCAAAAAGAGATCACCTTCTAAAGAGAGAAACATGAACATCACTGGGGGACAAAAAGTTCAGGAAGAAAATACTATTTTGTATTTTCATTTTGCCTTACATTCTTCTTTCCCATATTCTCAGTCTGATTTTTAATGCTGTGTCAAGTATATGTATTAAACCAATATCTGATAGTTGGCATTAAACACTTCAAAGTAAAACAATTTCTACTTTACAGATAGTAAAATGGAATCACCATTAGGTTAAGTGACTTTCCGAAGAATGCACATCTAGTATGGAGGGAGCTGATACCCAGAGCTCTTCAGTACCCAAACACTGTCCTTAATCTTCCCTGCCTCCTGGGGCATTTTTATTCATGTATGAATGTTGTATAACCTGTGTATTTCAAGAGTACTAGCTCCTATAGTAAAAAGAATGCTGCACTAAATGTCAGAAATCTGGAGTTCTAGGTCCACATTTTCATCTTATTAGTTCTATGATCGTAGGCTTTAATATAAATTTTCCTGAACTTTCTGGAGAATGAGGCTGATAATACCTAATTTTCCTACCTATTTTACAGGAATGATTTATGCACACAATAAAAATTTTATGTATTGTGAAGCTTTGTGAGAAACTATTATTGTTCAAAATGTTCACTGTGCCTCTCTATGGCAGGATTTATACTTCTTATTTCCACTGATGTATGATTGGGCATATGCTTTGCTTTGGCCAATGAAACATGAGCAGAATTACTATGCTTTATTATAAGTGGAGACTTTTGATTTCATTTCCCTGACTCTATTTCTTTTATTTTTGCTTGCAAACCAGCCAATTCTTTTTTGAGCTCATCTCTTTTTTCTAATTAGTTGCTAAACAGCCAAGAGTAGCCCATATACAGTATTAAAAAGGCTCCAGCTGTTAAAAGACAAAACTGTAAAGGCTATGCAGCCACATGAGCTAATTAAAACAGATAAAATGAGACAAAAGCAAGAGTATGGCCCTAAATTCCGTTGTTAAAAATCTTCAAATTGGCTAAGATGACACTCACTAAATTATTTCAACTGGATAAAATTTCCCAGGGAGAAAAGACTAAGATCATAACTCACAGAAACCTGATATACTATATCTAGTATGGAGGTGTGTTCTAAAAGAAATTACTGCTGTGGCTCTTGGCACATAGTGTGACTTGAATCAAATAGTCAAGACATTATGTTTTTATAGGCTAGCATGACTCAAATCCCCATTCACCCTAAGTAAAAGAGACTCAGTTTTTAAAACTTAGTATGACTACTGGGCCTATCGTCTTTTATGGCCAGATGACAGGACGTCAAATTTGCTCAGGTTCCAAGAAGGTCTTATGATCTAATGTCTTCCTTAGGGATAAAGGAGTATGAGGGAAAAAGAGCTCCCATAGGGTAGAACTAATGGCTATTGAGAACAATGGAATAGAGAGTTTCTCCCCCAGGTAGAAACAGAGCCTAACCAAGAAACATTTCCTACTGAATTGGTCTGCTGGGGCTACCATAACAAAATACCGTGGACTAGATGGCCTAAACAACAGAAATATATATTTTTCACAGTTTTGGAAGCTGGAAGTCTGAGATTAGGGTGCTAGTACAGTGATTTTCTGCTGAGGACTCTTCCTGCTTATAGACAGCCACCTTCTCACTGTGTATTCACCTGGCCTTTCCTTGTGCATGGATGTGATGTGATGTGATGTGATGTGATGTGATGTGATGTGATGTGATGTGATGTGAGTGTGTGTATATCTGTGTGTGTGGCAGGGTGTGGGGGTTGGTGAGGTAGTGAGAGCAAGTTCTCTTGTATCTCTTCTTATAAGGACACTAAAGATGATGTCTCTAAGGAAGGAATTAAGGTTAAATGAGGCCATAATGGTGGGGCCTTGATCTGATAGGATTAAAGTACAACTACACTGGGGGGCAGGGCTTTATGATATGACTTTTGGAGGGATACAAACATTCAGTTTGTAACACCTTCAAGGTTGACCTCTTACAATGCCAGAGAGCAGGATTTTAGAATAAAACAATGGCTGGATGCATCTTTCATTCTTTTTGTTTCTGAATAGGAGTGCTTATTATGATGAGGAGTGGGGAAGGGAGGGCTGATAACTTGACCTTTTTGTTCTGGATCTTTGGACCAAGGGAAGCTACACGTAGACCTAATGTTGAAACTCTCATAAAAGATTGAGTCTCATGCTTTGACAAGATGATGAATCTTTGAATTGTCTCCTTGTGGAGATAGGAGGGGAATTATTCTGCTTTGTACATGGACAGAAGATGTTAAATATTTGTGAACAAGAGAATAGAACCATGATATAACACGATTCAGTGTGTTTTCTGTCCTCCCTGCTGTGCCCCTTCTTGTGTGTCTCCCTGTGGAAAGATTATATATTCAAATCCCATTGCTGTCAGATCTGGCAGTAAGGCTTGTTTTGTTTGGCCAAGAAAATGTGAACAAAAGTGACGTTTGTCACTTCCAAGTGGAAACTTTAAGCCAGAGTGTGTTTCATGAGGAGATGAACAGCATTCTAGATAAAGGTTACTTTGTCAGTCTGAATGCTGTTAAGATAACACTGAGCAGAACCATAATGGGCATGTGGGATGGATGCGGGTTGGAGAGTAAAAGCACAATGAAAGAAAGTTTTTGTTGTTGTGAGCCACTGAGAGATTTTTGAGGTTGTTTATTAGCACATTATAACCCAGACTTGGCAAACTGATAGCATTCTGTATGCATATATGGAATTAATTTACATTAGGTATATATTTAATTCATGCAAAATGATCAAAGGATTAAATAGATACTATTTTATTTAATATGCTAGAATCTTGAGGTTAAAATTGAACTATAGAAAACCACATTTTCATATTGAGAAGTAGCCCCCAGAGGTAAATAACTTACTCTGCTTCTGTGTTAGTTTTTTAAGAGCCACTAAACTGTTCTTCACACAAGTTTAGAATAGCATTTTTTTTTTAAGATGGAGTCTTGCTTTGTCACCCAGGCTGGAGTGTAGTGATGTGATCTTGGCTCACTGCAACAATTGCCTCCTGAGTTCAAGCAATTCTCCTGCCTCACCCTCCCGAGTAGCTGGGATTACAGGTGTGTGCCACCACACCTGTCTAATTTTGTATTTTTAGTAGAGACAGGGTATCACCATGTTGGCCAGGCTGGTCTCGAACTCCTCACCTCAGGTGATCCACCCACCTCAGCCTCCCAAAGTTGGAATAACTTGAAATGAAGAGTAGAGGTTTTGGAAAATAATTAGTTCTTCCAGTGAGTATGCCATGACTATCCAGTTCCTTTACTTTATCGTGTTGGGGCATACTGCACTATTTTGGCTTCCAGAAATGACAAACATGCTGACTCATCCAGTCCCATTTTATTATAATAAATTTAGGATTACTTCAGCAACATTTTCTATGAACTGGCCAAAGCTATTAAGAGGCTAAGTCTGCTTTTTTCTAATTTAAATTCAACTGATGCTCTGGTCTGAGATCTCTAGCTTATCTGGTCTTCATTAAGAGCCTGTTAAACTATGACAAAAGTATTACATTTTGGACATTTACACCATTACATATAATATTAATTCCCAAGTGTACTAATTAGCTGATTAGAATAACTGTTCTTTGTATATATATCATTTTACTGACTCAAGACTCTGCATTCTGATTAGCATTAGGAATGGAGAAAAAAAGAATTTTTGTGTTATAAAGGAAAAAGTCAACCAAGCATTTCATGATCATCAGCATTCTTTTGAAAGCTGCATCAACTAAAATTCTTTTAGTCACATCTTGTCTTCAATTACTCAAAAGGAATTGATTGCTCATTAGTAAGCTTCTCCAACCAGTTTTTGGTGCTGAGCACAGTGTTGAAGGAGGGAAATGTAATGAACTTACTCAGCATTGCAGATAGGATCAATTGATCTTCCAGGCAGCAAATACTTGATCAGCTCTTCTTATACTTACCCACATCTTTATGTGGAGATGTCTGAAATCAGTGAACAGCAGCAGTTTAGCCAAGTAAAATACCAACAGAATGTGCTATAATCATAAAGACATTCTATCTGCCTACATTAAGACCCAGAATAATTTGTGGACATGAGGGCTCAGGCTAATTAACAAGATTGTTTTGTATTCTTCAATAGTTCTAAAGTCATATGCCCTTTGTTATCAAGTGAATGCAGAATAAGATCCCAATGCAAATACTTAATTTTGTAGATATAAAATACAAATATTTGCTTAAAGTTTACATAATGTAAGAAAAAGAAAATTAAGATGATTTTGTCATCAACACAAAATGATTCTACTTTATTACTTTGGTGCCCAGGACTACTGAGTGTAATGTGATCATTTGTAAAAGTTCAAACTGGGAGATATGGGTGGTGAGAAAGCTAAGTATTCTGAAAGTCAGACCACTGAAGTACTGCAATGAAAATATTTGAAAATAGGTGACTTCCTTTATGAAAATAGAAAATAAAGGCTATTTCAGGCACAAATAGTGTATTATTTGAAAAGTCTGTGTCTTTGTTTTCTGAATAGTGCCAATAGAAATGCTAATAAAACTCACGGAAATTTCCAAATATGGTCCCCAAACCTCTAATATTAGGTGTTACTTACTTCTTTGTTTTGCTGTTTATTTAGATTTCAACTTTATTTTCATTTTAATCAGTTTATGCTCTCCAAATATTTGGAGAAGGTAAACCCTTATTGTCAAATATTCCTGCAGTGTAACAAGGATAATTTAATATTCTTGTTCATATTTATTCAATACCTAGTTCTCTCTAAGTGCTTATTCAGTTTTAACAATCAGCTTATGTGTTGCCAAGAAATTTCTATTGATCACTCACTTGAGCAATTTCTTGCACAATGGCATGGCTAAGACTTGTATTTATTTTTGTGCTCATTTTCAATGTTGATATCTCTTGCTGTGTAAATAAGACCATTGTTAAGGAAGAGTACAATTTTTCATAGGCATGTGTTGAACAAAGTTTAAGTACTTACCATTGAAAAACACCATTAAGAGATGATTAACTAAGAAATTGATAGTCTGTGTTGCTAGTATAGGATGTAGTATACATATACTTAGTAAAGGATATATTCATATAAGATATCCTAAAAGGTATTCAGTATTTAATCTAGTATAGGAGTCTGGGAAAATCGTGAGAAAAAGATAATCAAATATGAAGATATTTCAAAGTGATTTGAATTTGATTCATTAATAATTGAGAAGATATAGTAACATTAGAAATGATTATTTGTAACAGAGGGTAAACCTTTAGATCTGAGAGTCCTCAGAAACTACCTTGTTTAGCTCCTAAACATGAGAGATGAGGGAAAATGACCCAGATGCATCCAATACCACAGTGCAAGGAAGTGACAGATTTGAGGTTTGAATAAAGGACTCAGTGACTAATTAATGCTCTTCCATTTGAAAATGACTCCTTATGTTCTAAAAAATGATAACTTAGTAAATTTGTTAGGAAAGTATCAGGACACAATCACTGTTTTTTCTTCCCTTGTCAGATCAGATGGGTACTGGTTGGCATTATGACCCAGCAAAATGGTGATTGTCCTTGAACTACATTCTAAAATTTATAGTTCCAGAGAGAATTGGTGGAAATTAATATTTACTTGTCCAAAGACAGGTGTGATTTGCTGAAGTTCTTTGTATCAGCTTGACTCATCTTTTATTTCTATGTGTAATCTCTTTTTGTCCATTTGCTGAACGAAAGGCTTGGATAAAGAATCTTATCAAAATCCTTTTATTCCATTATTTGTGATATGTCGAATGTCTATTACAATAAAGTGAGTAACAGTTGTTTTTCAATATATCTTGCCTATGCTGACTCCCTACTCCATTGCAATATATGTCTATGTTAGGAGAGCTTGATTAATATAGTTCCCGTTATTTTTCCAACTCTTTATTCATTTTACTTGGGGAAAATAAGGGTAGTTTATCTGATTAGAGAATTTGGAACAAAAAAGCTCATTTTTTGCATCAGTTCCACCCTTTTTTTTCTCTTTGGGGCTGGCTGGCTCAGGAAGATAGAATTCTCCACCATGCCAGCCAGAGAGAGGAGAGCTTCTATTGTTTAGTTTTGCCTGTAACAAGGTGGTAAAATCTGCCTAATTCTTGGGTTTAGTTTGCAGGTTAGTCCTGGTTCTCAAATTAACCTGTCTTCTAACTCAGTCTCATGGATAATAGATGTATATTTTGATCTATCTTTTTTCCTTATTTAAGTTTTTAATTTGTTTGGAGAAAATAAGGACCTTACTCAAAGATCTCAACAAATGCTCCTGACATATATCAACAAAATCATAACTCACAAAAATATGATATCTTAAAATTAGCTTAAAACTATAGGGAGAAGAAAAACTCCCATTTTCCCCCTTTTCAATCCATTATATTAGTGAACTCGAGTGAGTGAGCACTCTGAGGCTGGTTATAAATGAAGAGATTTCACACCAGGACACCTTCTTGGTGTTGCAGTCCCTATCTGGTTCTGCATGATGAGATCCTCCAGTTCCTACCTTCTGAAAGTCTGTGCTGAGCCTTTTCTCTCTCCTGGGAATCCATCAACCTTGGACATCCAATATTTCATAGAATCCTGGCTATCTCACACCTGCAAGCTTCTTCCTGAAAAGAAGCTCACAGTTTAATTTTTATTTACTTCTATGTCCATGTTTTCTCTCCTTCCCCTAAAACTTTGTTCTTATTGGAGTTTCTCTCTGTCTTTCTGCCTCTCTTTCTTATCCATTTCTATAATATTTCTTCCTTCAGATCTCCACTCTTGCATATAACATACACACATGTATCTATATCTTTGTATAGTATACATAATTCTTACATTTTGTACTATAGAAAATGATGAGTGATTTGCAGTGAATAACTTACCCACTTGCCATATATATCTCTATATCTATAGAGATTTATATCTGCTATTATTTTTTAGACTCAACAGAGAAGAGTTACTGAAACTGACAGCCTAGAGAAACTGACAGCCTACCTCATTTCAACCCCAACCCTTGAATAGGGAAGTCAATAATACAAATGGGGAGCCCATTGTAATTTGCTAGACTGCAGTGTTTGGTGCTGAGGTATAGTTGCAAATTTGTTTTTTTGAAAAGAAAATACGTGCTACTAAGTGTTTGGTGAGCTTCAGTGAAGAGTCATTTTTCTTTATCTGTTGCACTTTCTTTGTTCTGACTACAACTTTTTAATATTTTATATCCTATAAATCTTCCCTTGGAGTATAGTAAAAAGCAACATTTGAAATTTCTTTCTTTTGGAGCCATACTGTCAGACAAGGAGAGATTTTACAAAAATTTAGAAAATTGTAGTCAGTGCATCATTTGGCAAAGTAGTGTAAAGTGATATGAACTTAGGAATTGTTTCTGGGATGCCAAAGAGTAGACCAAATTTAGCAGTGTTGGAGGAATCTTGTTTATAACGTCTTGAAATTCAGATCATCTATTGAGGTCAAATTAAACCATTTAGCAAGTTTTAACTGCAACTCTGACATTACTTAGCTTCAAGGACAAGGATAAAGTCGATTAAAGACTGAAAAGTTCATTGCCAATCAACTGTGTTGAGAGGATGTCAAGTAAATTGCTCTGTGATGGACTGAAGAAAGGCAACTTAGTGCAGGGGAACAAAGGACCTCTGCTAAGCAGAGCTCAGTTCCAGTGTGTATCAGCTTCAGATATTTGAGAGATATCTTAGATCAGGTTGATGTGAGGATAACTGGGTGATCAAGAAAAATATCCAAATGATTGAAAGGTGAATGCAGAGCCTACAGCTATATCTGTCCTAATGGGGAAGAAGAGAGTTTTAAAAATGAATCTTTAGTTTCATTAAAAATATTAGTGCTAAAATATCAACAGGAAATGAGCTATTGACTATGTGTTGACACTTCAGGCCATAAAGGGACTGGAAGTAACACAAATATACCCTTCAAATGCTGATACAATTGAATGACATTTACTTGGGAGAAAGACATTAAAACCCTATTTTCTCCTCTCTTAAGGCTATGCACCAAGGTTAGGGAATTAAATGATGGCCTTTTCTAAGGAGTTTTTAATTTGTAATGCCTAGTTTAGCTCCAGGGGCTTGTTGGACATTAAGACTAATATCCAAGTTGACCGCAGGACCTGAGGGCTTTCAGATCCTCTTTATTGATGACAAAGCCCTCTTAGGGCAGTTTTGCGTAAGCTTTTATCATCATTAACCAAAAGGGTAAGCTGAAACTGAGTCATGTTTCAGAGCTGTTGATGAAAAACAATAGTGGTTCCAAAACTTTGTCATATTTTTGTTATTATTAGCCAAATTACAGAGCAAATGTTTCCTTATGCATGTAATTATTTCCTTCTAGGACAGAGGTAACACAGAGCATCCTTGGAGTTCAAATGGCTTAAACATAGGTTTTGTTTGTTCTTTTCAGTTTGATAAACACTGAAAATGCTTTAAAAATTCTCCAGACTTTCAGATTCTTTTGAAAAATGAGAAAACTGGGCACCACTCTTGCCAATTCCCTCATGTCAATGGCTTGATGAAGTTGAGTTGTGTTGCACGTCCTAGCAGAGGAGCTGCTTTCCTGGGTGGTATCACTCCCTATCATGTGGTCCCATGTGTTAGACCAACTGCCTCACTTACTTTACCTGAGTAGCCTTGTAGATACTTGAATTTGTGATTATGCTTTTGACAATGTAGCACACACGACTGTCTGGTCTACCTTCAAATTGTCTCCTGTAGACCTTTTTGTCTATTTTGCCAATAACATCAATTTCCTAAATATTTGAAAAATAAAATATTAGGACAGCCTTGAAAAAAATCAATCCTTATTTCCCTCACCAGCAAAGTCTGTGTCAGACTTTGACATTTTGACCACTCTTTATTTTCAAAATTTACAGCATCCATCATATTGGTGTGGTGGGTGGTGGTGGAGAATGTGAGAAGATTAAATAAGAAGAAGCTGATATACTGACATTCTTTTTTTGTGTGTAATATAAGATTAAATAAGTAGAAGTTAGGAAATAGGAATATTTACTTGGGGTGTAAAACAATGTTCATGTTGTCCTTTGGGTTTCTGTCTTGTATTCTAACAGTGCTTTGATATGTTAGTCTTTCTCTTGAGATCTAACTAACCTGTGTCACTTTGCTGCCTTTCATCTCTCTGGCAATGTGTTACATTCAATGATTAAATTTCAGTGGATATATGTGTGAACACCTCAGGCAAGCTGCTCTATGGGGAAGGAAACTCTCCTAATAGTCTTATTTTTCTTTGACTTACCAAGGAGCAAAACTCCAACTTGCTGCTCTGGTTCAGTGAGTGGAATAAATTAGAGTTAGACGTATGTGTATTAAAATTCCAGTTGTGATGGTGACCCACTGTTCAATTGATTCTAATTTATTGCCTGTCCTACATTAGCCTTATTTTTTAGTTTTTAGTTGAATCTTTAACATACTGTTCAACCAGACATTGACCAACATGATCTTTAGTTTATGGATGAGGAAGGAATGTTAATTGCCCTTTCTTTTCATCTTAGAAACACATAACACATACAATGAGTATGAGTGTCCTAATCATACTATCATCTCTCTTTTGAAGAGGGCTTATACCTAATACTTCTTTACAAAAATTAACATGATTATAGAAGTTACCCCTCCCATTTAGACATCTTCTGGTCTGATTTCAAGATTTCAAATAACACCAAAATCTGAAGATGATGAGATAAAGTATACCCCCATATATCAGAAATTGGATTAGTTACTTGTTAATATTATATTTTGAAAAACAATTGTGGTATTTATTGAGTTTTGCAATATATACTTTAGGATGGCTGGTAATGCAGATTGGGAGACTAGGTAGATGAAAAATATCTTGATCATTTGCTTAAAACCCAAATTTGACCTACAGGGGAATAAAGCTGAAGATGGTATATTCGATGAGACACAAGTAGATCTGAGAGGAAAGCAAATAGTTTCCACAGTAAGAAACATAATTTTTTTTAAAAGTACATTCCAAAGTTGAAGATGTGTAAATGCCTTGAACACATAGACTAGTTTTATTCATCTGTGAATCTCCAGGGCTGAGTCCCATGCTGGTCTGTGGGGAAATAGTTAGTAACCGCCAGGTGAATACCTTGAATATGGTTGTGTGGAGAATTAGGCTGCTACTAAGATTTCTAAGGACAGACAAGCCCAGTGGGAATGCTTGTCTCCCAAGGACCTACCACTAATAATAAATGTCCTTCAGACAATGTAAAAATGATCTGGAAACATATTACTGTTGCTGTAATAAAATATGCTTGTTAATTTAAAGACCAGTTAAACTCATTGTATTTTAAGAGACACAGATATGGGCAAGCCTTGAAAACTCTGCTGGCTGATGGAAAAGCAACTAAAAACTGAAGATACAAAAGTTATGCAAGAAAGAATAAGGAATGGCTTATTTTCTTTTTCTAGGAGAAATTGATGCTAGAAGACCACAAAATTTTAGAACTCCTGAATGTACTTTCTAGCAAAGTGCAAATGAATGTTAGATGTGGCGCTAAGGATAATACTGATTAAAGGCTTTCCACATCAATGATAGTTTTTTTATGATCTAGATTAGTGGCTTTCGAAGTTTTCTGAACACTAGGTATATCCCTTTAAATGGATGCATATACATATAACTGAAAATAACGTGGTTATAGAGGGTTTCTTCGAAGTGGAGACATTTTTTAGATTGATTTCAACATTTCAAATAAACTCATGATCACACTCAACCCAGTTACTCTGTGATAGTTCTTTTTCCTTCTCTTTTACTATTTTAATTTAAAAATAGATTGGTTTCAATCCATTAAATTGATTTTATGACTTACTAATAGGTAACCTAAGTTTACCTATTATAAATAATAGTTTGAAAATCACTGTAGTAGAGCCACCAAAAGCACAAAAAATTAAGTTGATACAAATGCTTGGTTTTATTTCTTCCTTAAACAGTGCTTACTAAACACCTTGAGAGTACTTAGTCAATCAGTCTTTCTTGGCTGCTTTAGTTAATGTGTGCTAATCATTGATGAGCACATCTGTGGGAGGCAGGATTCTAAGATGACCCCCAAGATTTCCCATCCTCTCCCCACACTGGTATTCATACTTTGCAAACATCTCTGGGATAGCGAATTGGATTTTTACCTTGGTGGTTAGATTATGTTAATGGAATAGTTGATGCTAAGATAAGGAGGCTTATCTAATGGTCTGAACAAGAAAAGAAATAAAAATTGAAGGTAATCACACGACACATTTAGAAGCAGAGAGTTTTCTCTGGCTAGTGGCAGAAAAAAATGTCAGAGACTTTTTTAACCTTTGCTAGAATAATTTGATGCCCATTACTGACTTGAAGACAGTGGGGACCACACAGCAAGGAATGTGGGCCTTCTCTGAGAGCAGCTTCTGCTCTCAGAGAGCAAAAAACAGTTTCCTGTTTTGGTGTATAAACATTTATATATCTGTCTTTTGTGTGTGTGTCTGTGCATGCATTTTTGTTATTTGCCTGGTGGTAGAATTGCTGATCAGATGGCATTAGTTCAGCTTTAGTGGCTATTATAAACATACTTTCCCCAATAGTTTAAGGAACAGATTCTAGAGCCCCAATAAATTCTACTTTCTTGAGTCCATGCCTTTGTGTGGTTCTCTTCCCTTGAGTGTGAGCAGAACATGTGACTTGCTTCTAATCAATGGAATGTGGCAAATGTGAGGAAAAGTCATTCTCTTGATTACATTAGATTATATAGCAAATGGTAAGAGGATGTCACCTTCATGACTGTTATATCAGATTCTATCTAAATAGACTGAAATAAGACACTCTTGTTGGCTTTCAAGAAGTATAATGTCGTGTTTCAAGAGGGCCTATAGACATGGCCATGTGGTGAGGAACTTTGGGGAGCCTCTATGAACTCTCAAGTGCTCTACAACTGACAGAAATAAAAGAGACCTCAATCTACAAGGAAATAAGTATGTCTTTTGATGAACAAAGTTTCAAATCTATTAATCTTTTCTTCCTGTGGTTGTTACTCTCTGTGTTTTCCTTTTCCCTGAAATAATGAATATATTCTCTATATTTGTGAGTTTTGCTTTTTAGCATTTAATTTATATTCATAAGGTAACCATAGTTTGTTCTGTGTCAAGTATGTAATGGAAGTCACCTCTTTTTTCTCCTTATGGTATAAATATCTGATTGGCCCAGCACTGCCTATATCTATTCCCACTATCTATAAAGCTATTTTATTATAAATTGACTGTAAATAGGTAAGTGTGTGTTAGTGGGTCCCTGTCCCATGCCAATTGTCTAATTGTCTCTTGTGATATTATCTTTTCAAATATTGCTTTGCTCCATTCATTCATGTGTTTTTTCCCCTTAAATTTCAGTTGCATGGATAGTAGATCTTTTCATTGTCTTTTATGTCTTTTAGAATGATTGCATCTTCCTTTTGAGAGAATTTGTATTTATTTCTGCCTGGAGATCTAACGCTCTGAAAGTTGGATCCACTTGCTCTCAGGGATCACCTTAGTACAGTTTCAGGAACTGATAAGATTCAAAGTTGGGCTACATTTCTTGTGAGACCTTTTTCCATTACTAATTTATCTTTATTCCTAGGTTCTAGCCCTTTAGAGTCACAATTCATAGTGAGGTGAGTTAAGCAAGACCTCCCACTTCATGAATCTGATCCTCAACTTCAATCACTTCTCCTTTAGCCTGAAGAGACCATCTAAAGCTTTGCTTGATCTCTTGGTCTTTCAGAGACTCCTTCTACAATCATTCAATGCTCTTGGGGAAATTAGCACCAAACATGGACTCACTTTCCTGGGTCTCCGTACTTCCCCAATTTGTGGTTTAAAAAGTTTTCATTGTCTTTAATGCCTTCAAGCAGAATGAAAATTCTGTCCAGTTTCTTTAGGTATTTCAACTAGAGAGTTGGCTCAAATTACTTATCATTACCAGGATTTAATGTTTTCAGAGTTATTAGTTTATTGTGTTTGTATTTTATTAAAATGAGTGCTCATGAGAAAATCTTTTTTGTTTAGCAGGATACATATTGATAATATGTTTCTGAGTTGACTATCAGATTAGTCCCTTCTTAAGTGAGAGTTTTTGAATTGGTTTTCCTTAGAAATATATATTTTTTTGAGATAATCTCTCTTCCAAGCTAAAATAAGCTGTGTTGTGTACCCCACCAAGAGAACTTGTGAACTACCTAAAGCTGTAGTCCTGACTTCCTTTTTTAGCGTTTTGCATTAACTCTAGACACATTAGTTGACATCTTTTAATTACTACCCAATCACTTTGGGGAAAGTGGTTGGTGATTGAAGTTGCATCTGCTGTATTTCCTTTGGAGACCATTCTACATATATTATAATCTTGACATTGGTACATTAAAATTTTATTTTCATAATTAAATTGATAATATATAACAGAAAATAATTTGTGATTTTGCTGAGGCATGAACTCGACTCATCTGCCCTTTGAGGCTGTTGTGGGGTTTGGGGAAATCCAGCTGTTAGCCAGTGACTAAGCCAGCTGGCTACCCAGAACTCTCCTCTCACTCAGATACACTATGCAAATTTGTGCTTCTCTATGATGATGTTTTAAAGTGTCAGGATAGTGAAAAGTTCCAGGAACTATCTAATCTAAATGTCAAGAGCTGAGTGTGTTTCATTTTAATTAGTAAAGAGAATGTGGTTTCCTCACTTAAGTTAAAAAATCTTACCACAGCATTTGCAGACAAACAGTTGGAATATTGGGTAGCAAAAACATATTGAAGAAATGAGCCTTTAAACTGAAAATTGTATGAGAAATTTTATCCTAATAGACTTTGGAAGCCAACCATGTTAGACCATTTGTAAACACATGCATCTTTATGTAGAAACATTTTCCCTTTAATATGTGAAAGTAAGAGGGAAGTACCTTTGTACCATTCAAAATATGCATATTGAGATTTAGAAGGCCAAAAAAATTCTGATTTGGGGCACTAATAATTAAAATCTTAAAACAGATTTTGGTAAATTAGTTTAAAATGCTCTTTACTGGTATAGTATAGTAAAATTTTTACCAAATTATTGACCCATTATATTTAATTTTCTTTTTTCTTGTGTAATTTCTGAGTTTTTATAGATACTTAATAAAATTCTTAGGGAATAGAGGTTTAGGGTTTATTGAATTTTCTGATTAATTGGTGCTAAAGCTTATACTTTTATATTGATGGAAATAAAAAAAATCGCATCTACTTGACTAACTTAGTAAAATATACTAAACATAGTTGAATTTCCTTTTTTGATTGTGATACTTACAATAATGATTCATAGTGGTCATTCAGAGCACCAGAGTTTCCTGTGTTGTTTAGAAAACTGAACTCAGTGGAAATAATTTTCTCAAATTGTGTGATATCACTGTGTCTCTTATAATTTCACTTTGTCCTTGAGAGTTGTAGACCAGAGAATATAATAGCAGGCGAATAATGGTTAATAGCGATAGGTCATCCACGTATTGGGAATAAAAGTTATTTATATTAGTTTGGGAGGTGAAATATTCATTTTAGACAAGAAAAAAAGAATGAAGTTAAAATATTTAAATGTATCTAAAATAGAATTTACATTATTTGATATTAGTGTAAATTTGGTGCCATTTTTGGCTTGTTAAATAACTGATACTTAATAGGTAATTGGAAAAGCTAAGGCAGCAATTTCCTGTAATAGCTTACAAGCTGTGTTTAATTTCTCCTTGGGGGAGAATTTCAATTGTGTATTGGTCCCCAAATATGGACAAATTTGGCTGCCAGTTCTTTCTTGAATTTAATATTTATTTTTCTGGTGAGCTTGTAGTTTTCATGTGTTTATCACAATTAATATATTTTTTTCTTCAACTTTTAAATTCTGGTGTACATGAATCATGATTTTTTTTTATGTGAAGAAATAACAAAATCCTTTGATATTTTCATAACCAGGAATTAACATTTAGGTATAAGAAAAATTAATGGCAAACATAAAAGCAAATCTCTTTGCTAGAAGTCTGTGTGTTCAACTTTCAGTGCTAACAATCGACAGCATCATAATTATTCAATAAAGAGCTATTGGGAGCCTGCCGTTCTGCTGTGTGTCAGGCAGAAGGATGAGCAGCCCTTATGGATCCATTGTGGATCATGGTCAGCAGGGCTCTAGATCTCACCAGTTTACACTTTATAATCAATGATACCATTTTCTACGTGCATACATACATACACACAGGATTTCTATATTTCAAAAGTTTTTAGCATCTTATTTGATCCTCAGGAGAGACAACATTTTGAACTTGAAGTTTAGAAATTTGCTAAGGTTCTTTATTATGTTACTGCTGTAGTGTTGGTGTCCACTGTTGTGAGTTTTCTGGTCACTCAAAAGATTACTAACTTTCCTACCCTGTGTGACACACAGGAGATATCTAAGGTGACAGTGTTTTCTTCTCCTAGTTCAGTATAGTGGCTAAGAACACAAATATTGGACACTGTCCTAGTTCTGTCAGATTTTTAACAAATTATTTAGTCTCTTAAAGCCTTAGCTTTTTCAGCTCTAAAATGGGTAAAATGGGGGGATGGGTACTAAGATTTAACTCATAATATTGTGAGAATTGATCAGTGATGACCCTTGTTCTGGTATTCTGATATTTCTTGTGCTGCTAACCAGATTACTTTACCTCTGCGATTACCAGATTACTTTACCTATGTGCTTACCAGCTCAGGAGCTGTTTCATCAGCAGAAAAATGTGTGATCAAAAACACTCTTCCCTGCACAATCTAACTATGTTAACACAGAATTTTTTAAAAAAATAATATTGTATTTAACAGAAGGAAATTTTTAAGGTTCAGTGAAAAACCAGCCAACCAAACTATTTCTGATGAGGGTTTCCAAAGTGATCAAGAATGGAGGTCTTGGATACACAGACAGTAACAAGTTATAATTATCACCCATTATATCAGTTCTACTGATTTCCAAACCAAGAAATAGGTTGAACTAACCTTAAACAGTAATTGTGGAATCCTCCGGTATTTTTCAGATTGTCCACTTGAAAACATATGCCTGATTCCACTCCAACCTTCTTTAATCTGCCTACTCATCTTGTTTTATACCCTATATCCTATCCTGTATATGACCTCACACATGCTTCTTTGGCCTTTGGTTTGTTTGTTTGTTTTTTGCAGCTGGTATCCCTGCCCTTGTCTTTGGCTCCCTTCCCTCCCTTTTCACTATGTGATCCTCAATTGAATCCACAGCACGGGCTTTTTCAGCACTAGTCCAGGGCTTCTCAAACCTTAGGCCACACAAATCACCTTGCTATTTTGTTAATAGTAGATTCTGATTCAGTAGGTCTGGAGTAGAGCCCAAGATGCTGTATTTCTAACAAGTTTCCAGGAGCTGCTGATGCCATTGGTTCTGGGACCACTCTTCCACCATCAAGGCTCACTTCAGCTAGTGTACTTGTTCTCACCACCCCCTGCAACCCAATCTTAGGCCCTAATAATAGCCGGGCTGACTAGTCACTAACTGTGCTTCTGTTTATGGGAAAGTCTGTTGAATGTGCATCTGATGTCTATAAAAATCAAAATGAATCCACCTTATATGACTTTCAAGGGGGTAGAGGAAGGGCAATCTTTGAAGTCTTAGCCTACTGTGGAACTATCAGATCATTAAAAGTTACAGCTTTTATGACTTTTATGCAAATATACCTACAGTTCTTTAGCAACTGGCCATATATCTTGGAAATCAAATAAATTGCTATTCATTCAAAATATGCTAAGATGGAAGGACTAAAATTTTGTTCCTAGCTGTTCTATTAGACCTGAATAATATAGTCAAGATGGAATTGCAGCTGTTGCAAATGAACACTTATTGAAAAGACTGAGCATCGAAACAAAAGAAACCTATAAAGCTCATGAGATTTCTGAGGATGTCTGTTTCCCTGTTGACAGTCACAGGAAGGAATGCATGCATTTGGAAATGTCATTGAGTTTGGAATCATGTTTTTCTTTTTCAAAGTTACTTCAGTGAAAGAAAGAAATAATAATATTGTTTCTGGGACTGTAAAAGTTGTATTCATTGATTTTGGAGTCAACTTTATATCAGCCCAAGTTATCAAAGACAATGCCAGGCTTATCAGTGCCCAGCGTCCACTTACTTTTTCATTTAGGTAGGATGACTATTTTTGTTCCCCATTGCTGTACTGCAATAAGGCAGTTTCTCTGTAGATTCAGATGTTAATTAATATTTCGTGAATTCACAAATATTTTATGTCATTGCCCTAATTTATGCCACCTTGAGGTTCAAGTTTATATATCATAATACAACATAAAAGGACAAACAATGTAGGAGAAAATCTTACTTTTTTTGACCTTGACAGGAAAATTTAATAGACATGTAAGAGACAGAAGTGCAACCAAGGCTTTAATTCTGCTTCACTTGTAACAGTTATTTTTCCACAAGCAGATTGCACTGTATATGTGTTACTGTCTGATCCAAGTTGCTGCTTCCAGGACTGTCATTTATTTGCTAGGTATTAAGTTTGCAAGAAAGCAATATAAAGCTGTTCTCAACCATTAGCTGGGGGAGAAAAATCTGTGTGTTTTATATCAGTGAATTTGGAAAGGGCAATATATTTAGTTACCTGTATGTGAGGTGATTATACAATTGCTCTGTTTTTTTTATATAATGATCAATTGAGAAGGCTTTAAAAGCTTATTTGAATTTATGACTGTTGCCTGGCCCTCCTCTGGTTTTATATTAAGCAAGGTAAACAGGGTGAATTCACCCGTGTGGGCTCACTGTTTAACAACTTACTGGGGCTTGCACTCATTGTTGCAGGCTCTCCAGTCACTCCACATGAAAATGCTTATTAACAACATGACAAAGGCTTAGCTGTCCTCCAGGAACTTCTTCCTAATCAATGCCTTTGTGGCTGATCTCTTTAGAGCTCCACAGCCTGCAGACTAGAACAAGCTCAGCAACCAGATTCTGATTCACAGGCACAGTAATTGGCAATGAAATTCTGAACGTGTCAGGTGAAGGGGTCAGCCTCTAAGGCTGTACAGACTTAAAAGTTATTCAGCAAATTAGTCTGAAGCATTGACTTTTCCTTTTTCCTCTTATCTTATTCTAGAAAAGATATCAGACCCCTAAAAACAAATGTCTTTTATTTTACCCATGAGGGATGATGTTAGTGTTTTATATTTTAAAAATTGTATAAATAAGGTTGTCATTTCTGTGGTGAAAAGCAAGAAGCACTAAGCATGCTTCTGTCCATTGGGTCATTTTCTTAAGATATAGACTGAATTGAAAAAGTCTCATAAAGAGGCTCTTATAGCCTCCAAAGTCTAATATATAAGTCTCTATGTAGAGCCCATGGCTCAGATGTGAAATAACTATAGGAATTATAAAGTGAAGTTATAAAGCTCCCTTTGTGTCACAATTCTAAATAAGAGACATTCAAGTGGCATCTCTGAACTAGAAAGATTGGTTAAATTCTGCTTTAAAGTAGGTTAAAAAAATTTTCTTACCAAAAAAGTAAAATTTTCTGACCTATAAAATCGATATGCATTCTAAAATCTCATCTCAAATTATTCTGCCTGGAATCATTCAAATTTTAAAACAACCATAAATGGTAAATGATACCTTGCTTACTTCACATTTGAGGAGGCGTAGGCTTACGTCTACGTATCTAGTAAGCAAGGAAGTTAGTCTATCAACAATAAATGATGATTTTGAATCTTTTATTATGTTCTACAAGTTTTTTCTTTAATGGTAGATATAATTTTTTTGCAGATTTTCTGTTTCTTGTGGGGAGTAGGTGAACTTTGTGGCTTGATTCTAATTTGTGAGGATGTGAGTTAGTTCCTCTTTTTGAGGATTTTTGTTGTATTTGCAATTCTGACTTTTCTCCATAATAGCAATCTAGGCTGGTTTGGGGAGGAAGGAGAAGACCTGGGATTTACATCAAGGGCACTTTTTTTTTTTTTTTTTTTTTTTACGTTTTACATCAAGTGCTTTTTTTTTTCTTTTACCACCTTTTCCATTCCAGAAAGATGTGTCATGAGAAGTAAAGAATTAAGAGTTTTCAACTGGCCCAAGGAGAAGGAACAGTCTCATTTACTGTACTATATGGCATCATAAATCAGCAAGAATAATGCCTGTGCGACTGTAATCTGGTATTAATTTGGACGTTAAAAACTTAATGCTTTCCTGGCTAACCCTCAGAAATGCTGAAGGGTAATATGGGACAATGTTACTGGGGCACTTTGAGTCCTTCTGGAAGTGAGTATTTGGGAACTCTGCAGGTGGATTTTGTTAGGTGTATGTATTATTACAAATGCCATCAATGAGTAATCCAGGGGCTAGGAAAATGGTGCATTGAGTGTCTTTAACAGTTCACCCTTACTTTTTCTTAATGCTGATATCAAGTCTCTTCTCCACTCAGGTATATAATAAATCCTGAAAATAAGAATGTTGAAATTTTTATAAAAAATATAGGTTTATGCTTTTCTTTATGGACAAATAGATTAACATTATTTGCCAAAAGAACCAAATCAACATTCTCTTATGCAACCTCATTTATTTAGATTTGCCACATGTGTGACTATTCCTGTCTGGATTATATATTCTGGACTATGTACATAAGGCTCAATACAGACTTACTCTGAATACTGTATATTCTTTTCACTGACTAAACTGATGCTATCAAGAGTGACATACTAATCCTACGAGGAAAATGTTTTGTAGAAGAACTGACACTAATAGAATCTGTATAGTTGATAACAGTGCAAAAGCATGTAAAATTAGTTTTGGCTGAGCCCATAAGAAGAAGTTTTAAGTACCCTCACATTTCAAAGGGAGGCGCTAGACCCCCTGAGGAGGTCTTATAAAGAAAGTGTTAAGAACCACAGCTACCCTCATCTGTCTGGGGTGTGTGTGTGTGTGTGTGTGAGACACATACCCACATACACACACACACACACACACACACACACACACACACACACAGAGATAGACAGAAAAAGGGAGCATGCAAGTGGTATCATTTTGAGACACAAGATGGCTACCCAAAGTCTGATCCCTGATCCATCTAGGGGAGGGAGGAGACCTTTAAGGGATTTAAGACACCTGAGTTAGAAGGTTCTGAGTGGAAGTCTACTGCCCAAGACTATGGACCAAAGGGGAGCTCCTTCCCATCCAGAGGGAGGGTGAATACTTACATCAGGTAACTATAGTGGAGACATTTCCAGTGATAGAGGTGGTTGTAGTTCTGAAGACTCCCTAGAAGTGCCCAGCAGAGAGAGAGAGAACTTAAAATAACTAGGGCCAGAAGAAGACAATGCCAGATGACATTGGGGCCAGTCTTGGAAGATTTTCTTTCTTTATTTTTGTTTCCTTTCCTCTGCAGTCATAGAAAGATCTGGAAGCTACAGCTATAGGGTGAGAATGGAAGGAATAGTTATGGGGGGTGAGGAGCTAATGAACAAAGAAACAGCCAACCCATGTCTCCCTTTCCTGTTGTAGGATTTCTGCCTGCAGCAGGCCTAAGTTGGACAGAGATATTTTAGGTGTATCTGGGAAACAGAGTAAAGGCCACAGTGGCTGAAGACACATTGGGGAAGTTAAGAATGGTGTGAGATGGGGTGAGAGAGGTTAGTAGGGGCACATCACACAGAGCTTCATAAGCTAGAGGAAGGCAGGGAAACATCTGAGGGTTCTAAGCAAGGAAGAAATATTTATGAAATTATCTCATTGATGTAGAGAATTGATTGAAGGAAAGCAAGAATGGAAACAAAGAGACCAATTCAAAAATATTACAAAGTCCAGACTAAAGATAACTATGACTTGGATGAGAGTAGTAGGGACAGAAACAGAGGGAAGTAGCTGGATTCTGGATATAATTTGGCAGTAGTCAGTAACCTTAATGATGCTTTGATGTGGAGGTGAGGGAAAATGTTCTCAAGGATGTGTCCTAAAATTTTTGCTGGAACAACTAGGTTGAGGTTGCTGCCATCCATCAGTCCACCACTGAGGAGGCTTGCCTTGCTTCTACCATAACAGAATTACAATGAAAGATTGATCAAGGATAAAAAGAAGGTTTTTATTGGTGCTATCACCAAACTGTGATAAAATCAACATTGGACCTCAGAGTGGTAGTATTAATTCCTTCACTGGCAGCAGTTTTGGCTGCAATGTTAATGAATTGGTGGCAGTTAACAAAGGTATTTGTGACACTGGGACAGTAGTGTGGATGATAGCAGTGGCAGAGTCACTGGAGGGGCTGTAGTATTAGACATCTTAAACGGTATGAACAGTGACATCATTTTTGTTGCCTCCAAGAATAACTGAAAGAGCAGTGTCTAGGGCTGACATCAGCTGTGACAGTGGTCACAGGGCAGCATAGCTCCTACCTTTGATGTTGGTTACAAAACACATAAACAATAGAATCCTAAAGCAAGAAGGCAAGAAAATGATGGTAGCCTAGAGAAGCAACTAATTCTTGGTTTACATGTAAAAAATTCTATGCTGTTTCCTAGAACATTTTCCAAAGGATTTATAGGATGCTTGAGTTCCCAAAGAACTAGTGGGAGAGGAATAGAAACATTTTGTTTTGTAGTTATGTACTTGAATAGCCTGCAAAATGTAGCTCACACACAAGTATAGCAACTCTTAAAAGAGATAAAGTATATGAATGTGATGCTATGTAAAAGCATTTGAGTACAATATAAATGACTTAAAAATGCAAGGTATTAGGTATAAAAATTATGGAGTGGCATCTAGAGATGTTATATGAAATTTTGTGGGTGGGAGTGGAGAAGCAGTTTTCGTTGCAGTGGAGGTTTTCATTTTGAGCTGTGATTTTGGTATCTTTTCCTTTTGGAACATGAACTTTTAAAATGTTTCAAAGGCTTCAGGCAGCTGCTTTTGCACTGAATTTTGGGAGATAATTCACCATAAAATGGATGCTTGGAGCCAGATTCGGATTCTGAGCACTAGGAAATATAGCTTTAGTGTGAGTCAAGGTTTCCCTAGCATGTGATTTAGTGGACTAGCCATAACGTTTGTTATAGCGTGGTTTTCTGGGACAGATTCTATTCCCAGCAGGGCTGTGACTCAACCTTTCAACCAACCAAATGGAGTGCTGGAAATGAGACTACAAAAATATAAACCTTCACCTGGACTTTGCGGGCATTTAAGAGTCCATGGGCCTCTCTATAATGTTGTTATGACTAACAAAAATTGGTCCAAAGCGCCCTCTTTCCTTTTTTGCCATTAGGTTCTTTTCTGTTTCTGTTTTTTTTTCCCCCGTTTTTCTCCTATTCTTGAAGGGTTTACATTTCTTTGGTGAAATAGCATGTGTGGGATTTTGAGAAGTGCTTTAGAGTGAAGGACTATCTATCAATCCAAAACACTACCAAGGATTTATATGTTGCTTGCCTGCTCCTCCCACCTCTCTCACCTCTTTGCTTCCTAACACATTTTTCTTCCATTTCCATTTTTCTTCTCTTCGCAGCAGAGAAAGGCTGCCTACAGCTTTCCCCAGAGCCATTCAGCAGAACAGTCTTAGAGAGGAGTTAATGTCTTCAATGTTTCCCCTGACAGGCACTAGAATTTTTTTTTTAACTCTAGAATCACTGATCTCTGCCACCAAATCCACCACCCTTCTCCTCTGCCCCAAATAAGATATTCCTATTGATGTGACAGTGGATGGGCCAAGGACACTGTTACCACTGTTACCAAACCTGTTTTCACTTTTTTTTTTTTTCCCACAGAGGATAAACTTGCCTTGCTAGACATGTTTTTAGGAGGAATAAATAATGCTACTCACATGAGTTAAGTTGGCAAAATAATTTACCTTGCAAATTTTGACTGGTTCAGAAATGCTATTGAAGCCCAAATAGCCAAACTATGATAAAGATGCATCTGTCTCAGTGAAAGACCACTGCATTTATTAGAAAATGAAATAATGTAATGAAATGAATCACCCTATTTGCCCCACAAAAATGCCCATTCCCATTATGCATTAGTATGTAAACATCTACATCACGCTAGTCCCTTGTTGTCACATTGTTTGAGCCATAGCAAGGGAAGTATCTTAAGGCTTTTGCTTAGAATAACGCAGTTGTTATTTTTAGGTGCCATCTTGTCCAGATTCTTTATTTAGTCAATAGGGTTAGGATAGCCTCATGATTGAAAGTCTGACCTGATTATAACAATCAAAAAGCTTGGGTGATTATCTAAAGCCTATAGGAACTTAATCACATTGCTTTAGTTATGGAAATAATCCAGGTTTCCACAGTCAGCTTTTCAGGCAAAATATCTGTAGATCTGGGGTTGAAAAAAGACAATGTGATCTTTCTTTTTAAATAAGACCTTCCTTTTAGAACAGGTGATGGAGAGTCTGTATTTTAGCAGGTTTAGGCAGCATGAAATGGTGAGGTCCTTGCTGTGATCATTAGTGCTGTTCTGAATTTCTAAGAGTTGATATCAGATTGATTGTGATTGAGAATTTAAAATATCCAAATCATTTTAGTACAGCTGAGTAAATATTTTGCTTCTTTAGAATGTGATAAAAAACCATCTTAGAAACAACTGGGTTTCATTTTAGAATAAATACTACTTCAAATTTCTAAAAGATTCAACTGATATTTTAGCTAAGGGCTCAAGTTTTTAGTTAGTATTAATTCATCTTCTGTTGACAGGTTTGTGTCTGTAGCCCTTTCTTACTTAAGGTCATTCTTTGGCCCTGGATCCCACCCTCTCCGTCTGCCTGGGGTCACTTACGGGTCAGCAAACTCTGGCCAGAGAGCCTGCTGGCACCTTTTTTTTGTCAGTAAAGTTTTATAGGAACATAGCTATACCCATTTATTTACATACTGTTTTTGGCTGCTTTTTTGGTTGAACATTTGTGACAGAGACCCTGTGATCTGAAGCTAAAATATTTATTATCTGATCCTTTAAGTAAAAGTTTTCCAAGCCCTCCTTCAGTCTATAAATATACAAATATCTTTCTCATCCTCACCAACTCTTTGATTCTGTATAGAGCTTCTACACCTGTCTAGCCTATTTTACCTCCCTTCTATTCAAACTTCTTGAAAAGTACTCGTCATACACTGATCTGTCTCCCATTCACTCCTCAGCTCTAAACTTTTGTTTCTGCTCCTACTCTATTGTAACTACTGTTGTTTAGATTAAAAAATGATTCCTTGATTATCAACTCCCATAGCTACATTTTTTTTTTTGTCCTTTCTTTATCGTGGTGGTTGCCAGGATCATGGGTTCTCACGTAGGACTCCCTATACTCTTGGTTTCTGTGACAGTGCTGTTAAAGATAAAGTTTTCATGCCACTCATTAAAGATACATGTTGGCCTGGTGTGGTGGCTCACTCCTGTAATCCCAGCACTTTGAGGGGCTGAGTGGGGTGGATCACAAGGTCAGGAGTTCAGGACCAGCCTGACCAATATGGTGAAACCCCGTATCTACTAAAAACACAAAAATTAGCTGGGTATGATGGCATACACCTGTAATCCTAGCTACTCCGGAGGCTGAAGCAGAAGAATTGCTTGAACCAGGGAGGCGGAGGTTGCAGTGAGCCAAGATTGTACCCTTGCATTCCAGCCTGGGAAACAGAGTGAGACTCTGCCTCAAAAAAAAAAAAAAAAAAAAAAAAAAAAAAGGCAAGTGTTAAAATTGGCTAAGGCTGACTATTCAGAGGGACAGCTACAATGGGGTTTTGTAGCAGGACAGAGGAATGGGACTCTAAATATAATAAGGAAAAGTGGGAATTTATAGCCAAGGAGCAGGATGGGTATTGGTGGATGGAAAATTACTACGAGGAAACACCAAAGCTAAAAGGATTCTGGCTACACTAAGGGTGATCACATACCAGCAGGATTTTTGCTAAAACTGGACTAAGCATGTCTAGGATAGAGCTCAGAGTCAGGGCCTGCTCCAAAAGAGGACTCAGAGGAGACTCACCAAAGTTTAGTTAAGGAGAAACTCTCTGTTAATGTATTCTCCTGTTTCTCCTGTGACTTCTGTGATAGTCCACCTTGTGCTTCTTTGAGGCCACATCTCAACTGCTATGACTTTTGAGCACCCATCAGCTCTTGCTTGGCCACTTAGCCAACCTCTAACTAGTTTTATCTTTCTGTCTCTTTAAATCTGTATTTATATAGAGTGATTTACTTGAAACATAACAATACTACCCTTTTTACGAAGCTTTAGTAATTACCATTGTTAATAGAAAAAATTCAAGCTCTTTTATAGCTGCAATAAACAAGCCAGGCCTCAGGCTGCCGCCTTACCTACCATCTCCTTCTGAGGAAAATTTTCTGAGACTACTATTTTATAACTTGGATTATATACCAGGAAGAGCAAAACACATTCTGAATGCAGAGTGGGATAGAGAATGTCAAGTGAAGTAGTTCAGTATTTCACAAGGTGCCTAAGGGTGATGCGTAGGAGATAAGGAAGAACTCTGAGCTGTGGCCAGATCATAAGAAACCTAGTATGCTGTACTAGAGAATTTGTATTATTCAGTAAGGATCCTTTGAGTAATTATAAGCCGATTGGCATCATCAATTTTATATTTGATAAAATGCATTCTTAAAATGGTACAATATGTCCAGAAAGCAATTTTTGTACTATATGTTAAGATAATTAGTAGATTATAGGTCTGTGTGTGTGTGTGTGTGTTTTTAAGTAGGACAGATTTGAACATATTATTATACAGCTATTAAACATGAAAAGGCTGAAGTACAGGAGAAAGATGGGATTATTCATGGAGCGATTTACCAGGGGGACAAAATTTGAAGGATTAACATGGACGGAACAAGAGCTACCTCAATAAAGGAGGAAAGAAGAGTGGATATATCTATGATATCAGGATGGGTAAATAAAATTGAGGCAGTTCTCATGGGCCTTTCTTAACTTATGAACTAGGAAACCATATGATCATCTGAGAACAATGAGAGAAATGGTGACCGATGGTGTATAAATGAGGTGTTTGGACTAACAGTTGAAAAATGAGAGCTAGCGATAAATGTAGATGGGCAAAAGGATTATTTGGCAATGTTAAAGATCATATAAGATGGAGAGTCATATATTTATGGTGGCTTCACTAGAAAAGTCTTCTGCTATAGTATTCAGCCAATCATAGTGGTCTAGGAAAGTGGGAGGCAGCTGTTTGGTTGGACAGGTACAGACCTGAAGTTTTGTTATGTGAAGAGGTCACAGAGGTGAAGCATATTGACAAATACCATTTTTGAAGTCCTGCATCGCAGAGTCTAAGGCTGGCTGCAGATGGAGTTTACTTTCACAGATTCAGGATTATGATTGGTACACAAAGCATCAGTCCATCATGTTAATACTCTTCGGCGGTTCCTAATTGCTTTGCATGTTAATGCAATCTATCAGTAATCAGCTTTAATGTCCTCCAACTGTTAGCTCTCTTTTGTCTAACAGTTGTGGATGTTTTGAAAGGGAGAATCTCAGGCAGAATTGAAATGAACTATGAAGAACACCCAGTTTATGGAGGCAGCCAGCTTGCCTAAGTCTGTATTCCTCCTTTTGTTCCTCTGAAAATATTTGATCATTCTCAAGCTTCCTTTGTCTTTTCTATCTTGGAACCTTTTGTTGTTCGTTTATTCAGCCAATAAATATCTGAATATTATATATAAAACACAGTAATTAAAGTTTAGTGACATCATCTGAGCTGGAATATTTAGTCTTAGTATTTTTGGACAGGAAAGAACTTGAGAATTATGCTTGGTTCTAACATATTGGGTGCTAGCAGATCTATCTGGAACTTTTTCAGAGCTAATGGGTAGTGCTATATGATAAGGGGTCAAAAACTCACAGAAAAAGTAAGGTAACTGCATGAAACCAGCAAAGGCAAACATTTCCTGCTTAGAGGGAAAAGACTCATTTGCACTTTCAATCTCTCCCTCTCTGATAATACCTCTACTGTTTATTATAAGATAATGGTGGCTAAAGAGATAGGGGTTTTAATCTATATAAAGCTTTCCTTATGTTTATTTGTGCTTGACTTGAGATGGCCTTTTCTTGCCTCTCCTCCCACCAGACTACAAGTCCGGGAGGGCAATGACTGACATAGGATACATGCTCAAATATATGTGTTGAATGAATGAATGAATCATGCTAATAGATATCATAAACCTAGTAAAGTTTTCTAATCTGCAAGCCAAGACTGGGTTATGTTATAATCCAGTGAACGCTGGCTACGGGGGAGTGAGGCTTCTCATATAATTAACATAAATTTTCATAAACTCTTTATCTATGATGTTCATTTCAGACAGGTCAATCAGTTTTGCAACCTCTCATATGATTGGCTACTGCCTTCTCTACTTTCTATCTGAAATATTCTCCAGGCAAGTTGCATCTGAAAAACTAATCTAAAGAATGCAAATTGTCACAAATTATTTCCTGCTGACCATTATAATCACTACCAAAGGCTTCACCCATTTCTTCGTGTTTTCTGTCCCCTCATTCCACAGTGCTATCAAGTTCTGAGAGAAACAGCATTGCCCGATAATGTGTTAATTATATTTTCATGCCTTAACAAATATCTGGGGCCTAAGAGATAGCTTGGCTTCCAGTACCTGCTAAAAGAAGAAACAAAACAAAACAAATAAGGTAAACAAACAAAAATAACCAAAGGCTTCTAGGTGCAGGTCCTTAGAATACACAAAAGCCACTGTCCTGATGCCTATATCTGTAGCTCTATCACTGTCTTTAGATTTTTAAAATTTTCTTTTTGAGACACAGCCCACTCTGTTGCCCAGGCTGGAGTGCAGTGGTGCAATTTCAGCTCACTGCAATTTCTGCCTCCCAGGTTCAAGCAATTCTCATGCCCTAACCTCTGAAGCAGCTGGGATTACAGGTCTGCACCACTGTGCCCAGCTAATTTTTGTATTTTTTAGTAGAGATTTTACCATGTTGGCCAGGCTAATTTTGAACTCCTGGCCTCAAGTGAACTGCCTGCTTCAGCCTCCCAAATTGCTGGGATTATAGATGTGAGCCATCACACCTGGTCTAGGGTTTTTTTTTTTTTTTTCTTCTCTCTCAATAAATGTAAGTCTAGAATTCATTTACCTTCTAACTTTCCATAGTTTTTCACTCAGTGGGTTTTGATAAATGACATAGCCTGGGGAGGTAACTTTTCCTGAGAGCCTCATTTAGTTCTCATAATAAGCCTGTAAGTATTATCTCCATTTTGCAGATAAGGAAGAGGTTCAGAGAGATTAAGTAAATTGATAATAGCAATGGTTGTTATTATTATCAGAGTAGCGTTAAAATAGGTGATAATACAAATACCAGGCTAGGTATGTAGTATTATCACCATTTTACAGATGAGCTACTTTCAGTTCAGAGAGAGAAAGTATTTTGCCCAAGGCCATTCAACTAGTGCTAGATGTGACAGAGGGAAGGTTTTCAGCCTGGGTCAGTCTGACTGCAACGTGCGTGCTCTTCCAGGCTGACTGACTTGTTTAACTAAGGGCTTTTCTCTCAGCAGGGGCCTGTTCTTGAGTTTGTACAGCTTCCCTGTAACAGAGAAATTACTGGATGAAATTGTATGCTGTCTTGTCCAATTATAGGACAATCAGTGTTGGGAACACCTTACAGGCTAAAAGTGAGCGTTAACATTTCTGTTCTTTTACCGGTATAGTTTAGTTCTGCTCTTAGGAAAGTAAAACATAATAAGCGACAACAAATAAAAATCCTAGTGCTGTTTACTGTCTTCGCCTTCTTCGTTCTTTTCTCCTTTGTTGGTGCCAAGGTAATCACCTAACACACCACCCCCAGGAGAATTATGCTGACAGATCCTCATGTTCCGTTTCTGTGTTTTCATTGAAGCTGTGTAGTTATGTCTTTGGTCAAATGGAGATATGCTGTGGGATATGCTGGATGGCATTTTTCAAAAGGGGGTGAAGATCACAGCAGTCACTTCTTGCTGACTATCAGGGGAGGGGAAGAGCAGGAAAATGAGATGAAAATGAAAAATGGTAATTTTTTTTCATATTGCCATATAAAGGTACTTTTCTAGCTGTGGTCTCTATACATTTAATCACATCAAACTAGCTGATGAAATAAAAGCTCTCCTCCCTTGGCCCCATGCTAATTATTCTTGTTAATTATTTTTTAACTATCTTTCTATCACCGCTTCTAGAGTAACTGTCATAATTTCCACCTCAGAGGCTCTAGACATGACATACCTATAAACGTAGTATAAAGGGTAGTGGCTGGGTTGTGAATGCTTTCAAAGGAAACAGAAAAGAAATCAAATCCAACCCCGTCGTCTACCACATTAGCATGGGTGAGGCTCTCAAATTGCTTTTGTTAATTATTCATTATAGAAACATAAACACACTAAACCCCTTAATTAGTTGAGGGTTCACATTACATAGTTCATATCTCCGTGTTTGCAGGGTGTCTGGCAACATGTTGGACAAAGCAGTGCTCAAACAGCCTGTTAAATGTCTGACCTTATTGAGTAATTAAAACAGGAGTAAAGATGAATATTTGCTTTTGGAGTGCACCAAATAATATCTAATTCTTGCCGCAGAGTGCAGCCATTAGCCCTATGCTAGGCACTCAGTGGATGGTGGGGGGATATAAAATTACTTGGTTTCTGCTCTGGATTCTCAAGTAATTTATAATCTCAATAGCAAGGCAAAATGTACACATGTGACAAAAAATTTAAGGACTGAAGAAGTGGTGAAGATAGCAGTGTAGACCATCAGGACAAACTTTCTGTGAAGGACAGCTGGATGTGAGGACATGACCAAGCATGCATGAGAATTTACAGGACTTGGTGAAGGTCACAAACATGGAGTAGTCAGAGGGAAGACAGCCTGATTGAACTGAAGACTATGTGAGAGAATACCAATAGACAAGATAAATAGCAGTATATACAAAATATAAGCGAGGTAGTAATACAAACAGCAATACTTATAGCAATATGTATAGCTAATATATAGCATATATATTATATAAGTTACACACTTACACAGAATATCATTAGTCAAGTTCCTTTTCAGAAACCTGAAGTCCTGCAATACTCATAATACAGTTAGCTTTTCTCCTCTTATGAGATTAACAAATTGTACCTAAAGTCAGTCTCATCAAGATCTGGGTGTTTGTTTCTCAGAAAGACAAATTTTGTATCATCATCACAACTATATCACATGATAGTTATAAAGTCTCTTACAAACTCTTTATCCAGAAATTGGGCCAGCTTGCAGTTTCATTAATGTGGCTATGAAAGATCTGGGAAGAACCTGTCCATTAAAAATAATTCATATTTAATAATCGAGGTTGATTGGATACCATCTCTTCCAATCGTTTCTAAGACAGGTTATCAAGTTTTGTCCTCCCTACTCCATTAAAGCAGGCAATGAACTGAAAGCAGAATCCTCAATGTCTCCCCTCAAAGAGTTGTGTTATCTAGAAAAGCTCAAATATATGAGAAAACAGATCATCTTTCAAGCAGAGTCTGAAGCAATGCTATCACGTCTGAATGTGTTGAAATGATTGAACAGTGAAATAACACTTTGACTGGTTTTCAAATTTTTTTATGTTCTGAAAACCACAAAAATCTTGTATTTTCTTAGAGCCTGATATTCATTTAACTATATAATAATTATGGAAAAGAAATGCATTAGCCAAATTGGCTTTCCCAGGCCAGCGGATGCTGCTCTGAGTGTGTGTATGTATAACAGTATGTGTGTATATACGTGTGTGTGTGTGTGTGTGTATACACGTGTGTGTGTATGTGTGTTACCTCTTCTGCCCTGGAAACTAGACAAAGAATTAGTGTTTGAGGTCACATCTGACTTACATCTGGCTGTCCCAAATAACTAAAGTAGGTGTCCAAGCAGACTGAAATCCCCACATAACTGCATTCTCTTCTTCCCTATCTTACCTCTCTACTTGGACAGTCTAGTTTTGGTAGGTGCTTAGAGTTGCTTGGAAATCCTGATCAGGAGGATAACTGTCTGGCATTCCACTTACCATATAGCAGGACTGGGAAGTGTCTGCCCCATTTGTTCCCAGCAGATTTGTGCTCACCCTCCAACTTGCATGGAGCAGAAGCAGGCCCTTAGGGAGTAATGTGGCTCTGTGGCCTCTGGATGGTGAATACAATCCAGAGAAGTAGGATAGAGGGTGAGGGAAGGAGAGGCTGAGCAGTAAATAGGCAAGGTAGGGGGTGTAGCTTATTTGATAACATTCAGGTATTTGATGCATGGTATGTTGGCTCTCATTGGTATCCTTACCCTGGGATGTTCTAGTGTAGTAGGGGAGACCTAATCTCAGTTCTGCAGATAAGTATATTGTGATTAAAAGGCATTAAATTAATTGTCCAATGGCTGATAAAAGATAGAGCTTGAATTTGAACATTGATCTATGTAGACTTTATAATCTGAAATTTTGGGTAGGGTTGAGGCGGTTTACAGAGGGAGCACATTAAAAAGCTGGAGACTTATGTAATGAATACAACTTCTTATAGAATTCTTAGGAGAAAAGAAACTTGAGAAAATTTTGTCCTGGAAAGATCTGTCTGGTTGTGTAAAGGCTATTAATCTCAGGTGCATACAGATTGGCCCTGTTTCTTTTTTTTCTTTTTTTTTCAGAAAAAGAGAGAAAAGGAGAGAGAAAGAAACAGCAAAAGAAAGAAAGAAAAAAAAAGAAAGAAAGAGAGAAAGAAAGAGGAAGAGAAAGAAGGTGAGAGAATGGGATTCTTGTTTTATTGCCCAGGCTAGAATACAGTCTAAAAATGGGTATTAAAAACCTCTTTTATGCCAATAATTGTGCTTAACAATGGAGACAGGAAGGAATAGGGGATGAAAATAACAAATAAGCAGCCAACCAATATTTTATTTAAACTTGTGAAATGCTATGCAGTTGCTGGGGAGTGATTTACTTCCAATTATGTGGACACTTTTAAAATAGGTGTAATGTGATACTGAGAAAAATGTATGTTTTGTGGATTTGTGGGAGGAGAGTTCTGTAAATATTTGTTAATAACAGTCTAGTTGTTCCAAGTCTGAGTTCGACTCCTGGATATCCTGTTGATTTTCTATCTCGTTGATCTATGTAATATTGACAGTGTAGTGTTAAAGTCTCCCACTATTATTGTGTGGGAGTCTAAGTCTCTTTGTAAGTCATTAAGAACTTGCCCTATGTACCTGGGTGCTCCTGTAATGGGTGCGTATATATTTAGGATCATTAGCTCTTCTTGTTACATTGATCTTTTCACCACCATGTAATGTCCCTCTTTGTTTCTTGTGTTCTTTGTGGTTTTAAAGTCTGTTTTATCAGAGACGAAAATCACAGCTTCTGGTAATGCTAACTGGCTGTTTTGCCCATTAGTTGATGTAGATTCTTCATTATGGTGATGCTCTTTACCTTTTGGTATGTTTTTGGAA